>JAANYP010002715.1:275495-525802 GCA_020465985.1 Centrapalus pauciflorus
ATCTTTTGAAATTAAATTCGATTAAGTCTTAAAAGTCAAGTAGATTCGAAATAATGTCAGATTCGAGGAACTCCCTAGATTCGAAGATATGACAGATTCGAAGGACTCTATAGATTCGAACACCCTTAGAATCGAAGGCACAATAGAATCGAAATTCAGCAGAATCGAAGCACAGAATCGAAACAGTATAGACTCGAAACAAACTCGAAACAGTATAGACTCGAGATCCAATTCGAATGTAATAACAGACTCGAAACTGACTGAAATTGACTCGAAAGGAGCGTATTTTGGTTAGACTCGAAAATAAAGTAAAACCCTAATTACCCCTATAGATTCGAGCGCCGCAAACTCGAAAAACGGCTAACACTTTGATTTTTTGACGTTTTATGGATTAAATCACTAATTTTCAAATGAAAAACAATGATTTCGACCAAAAACGTGAAAAACGACAAAATGTTTCCCGAATATGAATTTGCTAAGCTCAAAAACACGTTTTTTGAGAGAAAAACCGTCCAACTAGCGTCAAGAAACCTAGAATGTATCTGATGAACACGAAGAACACCACGAACACTCCGTAGGCTCTGATACCACTTGTAAGGTCTACCACTGACAGATCTATCTAGACGCGGATCCGTGAACGAGTGCGGAATCCTCGTTGACGGTTAGACGGACCAACTCTCAACCACGAAACACGGAGACTATTAGACGGCTGAACGAACGACACACGAACGACCTACGTACTAATTCTCTCCGACGGGACTCACCTAGCTGATAAACTCGAGATCGCCTATCTTAATTCCTGACTTCGAATTCTGCCAAAGGTCTGCTAAATCATCGAGTCTATCCCTATATATAGACCCTGATTCGAGTCTGTTGTGGGCCAACCTCGATCTGGCCTAAGGCCTCATTCGAACTTGTCCATCTGACAGATTCGAATCTACCATCGAATCTAAGGATACATTCGAACTATCACAGATTCGAGATGCCTTCCTTAACCTATTCGAATCTAGCCAATACACTTAAACACTTAAGTGATGAAACTTATGTTTTAACTTATGCTTGACATAATCTTTGACTTTTATGTTTGAACTTCTTGTAATATGTTACATCAAGTTCAAACACACAATCAATAACAGACAAACACATATTAAACATATATATCAAAACACTTGTTAATATTCAGAATATTACTTAAATAATAATGCAGATCGATTAGACTGCTATCGTCACACAGGGTGTACCAACAAAAACATTTTGGAGATTGGTCAAAAACAGCCTCAAAGTAGGCCGAAAAACCTCTGAAAAAGCTGGAAAATTATATATATATAAACTTGATGTTTTAAGCAAATTTTATTTGTAAACTTGTAATGTTGGGTGATTTAAAACATAAAAATCTATTAATATATATATATATATATATATATATATATATATATATATATATATATATATATATCATATATTAGAGATATTAAGCCCTTATTATCATTTAGGACCCGTTTAATCTCGCTCGGTGCATCATCCGTCACTTTACGCTAAAAAGCACTTTACGCTAGTTATTACCACTACACGCTCGGTGAGTTCTCATAGCCCATATTTTCACACTGTTATGTTTTGGGGATGAAATACATGCTTCGTTTTTATATGGACACGGAAATACTTTCATTTCTATTATGTATTACACATTGGGTTCCATTAGCTCTGATATCATGAACCGTTAATTGCATTTAGTTGTAAGCGCGAATATATCGTGGATAGATCTATTGGGAGTCATGTCCCCCACTCGGGTTAGTTGTATTGGCTAACAGCGGGTGCATATATGTTCAACAAACGGTATTACGTATGGGAATACTGCACAGAGCAAACTCATTTTAAATTAAGCTTCGGTTGCATGATGGTTTATATATAACAAGGAATTTATGATTTTATAAATTCAATCTCTATTATTGTTGTCCATACAAGTCAAATTTACGTGTAAACCTATGAGCTCACCAACAATTTTTGTTGACGTATTTTAGCGTGTATTTTCAGGAAATTAAGGCAAGTATGCCTCGGACGTATTTTACTTTCAAGCTTCCGCATCCATGGAGTCGCATGCATATTCAATTTACGGAGATTTAGCTGCATTATTTTGGATATTTTAATTATGTAATTAAATCTCTGTATTTGTGCGAACATCATTTCTCATGTAAAACATTACTATGCTTTAAAGCTTTAACGATGTATTTTAAAAACGTCCATATAGTGGTCGTTCATTATGATTATGGTTACGCTTCCGCACTCGTCACGCCTCGCTGCCAACCGGGGTAGCAGGGTGTGACAGTTTGTGTGTGGCTTTCTTGATCTTGCTCTTTTCGCAGGTTGCACACAGTTGATCTTTGTCTAACATCAACTCCGATAGACCTCTTATTAGACGATTCGATGCGAGCTTGGTTATGTTTTTGAAATTCAGATGAGAAAATCTCTTGTGTCATAACCAAGACTGTTGAGAAGAGGCTTTAGATAGGAGACAGATCGTCATGTTGACTTTGACTTTAGAGAGATCGATGGTGTACAGATTGGATCGTCGAGTGCCGGCGAGAATCTCCTTACCCGTTCGAGAACGAATGCTGCATCTTGTGGCTTTGAAGGAAACCTCAAGTCCTTTATCACAAAGTTGGCCAATACTAAAGAGATTATGGCCAAGACCTTGAACATAAGAGACTTGAGTAATCTTTAGATATTCCATTTCTAGATCACCAAAACCAAGGATTTGAGCAACTCCGTTGTTGCCGAATTTCACTGAACCACCATTAGAAGACGTGAAGTTTGACAGAAGATCCTTACGACCAGTCATATGCCGTGAGCATCCAGAATCAAGAATCCACACACTGTTCTACAAATTGGCCAATATCCTTCTTTAATCTGGGCCACCAGAAATCAGCTCTTAAATCATTGTACATTTTTGTGCTCCCAAGATGTACCGAAAAACTTCGACTGATGAGCCTATTTAATGATCACCTTTCTCATGCCCCCAACCTTTGGTGCTCAAATTCTCTGTAAACAACTTTCAAGCCAATCTCATCAGATTCCATAAACCTCTTTTGCACCCTTGTATCATCAACACGAATATTCTCCTCTTTCAAAGCTTCTCTGTGAGCGACTTTAATATCCTAAATGAACGTGGAGGTCAACATAGTAGAGGTCATCACATAACAATAGTCTTTAGAATATGCTTTGCAGCTTAGAGCATCAACCACTACATTAGCGTTACTCTGATGATAGAATATTTCACAATTAGTCCTTAATCAATTCCATTGACCTATGTTATCTCATGTTAAGTTCGTTCTGGCTGAAGATGTATTTTAAACTCTTATGATCAGTGTACAATTGACACTTCATTCCATACAGATAGTGTCGCCATAGTTTCAAAGCAAACATAACAGCAGTCAACTCCAGATTGTGAGTTGAGTAGTACTTCTCATGCTGCTTTAGTTGTCGCGAGGCATAAGCAATAACCTTTCCACGTTGCATTAGCACAACACTTAATCCCAACCTTGATGCATCCGTATAGACTACAAACCTTCATTACCCTCTGGTCGGGTAAGTATTGGTGCTTCGCTTAAACTTTTCTTCAATATTTCAAACGCTTCTTGTTGTTCGGTTTCCCACACAAAAGGTGCATTCCTTTTAGTCTAGTAAAGTCAAAGGAACCGCAATCTTTGAGAAATCCTTTATAAACCTCCGATAATAACCCGCCAAACCTAGGAAACTTCTTATTTTGTAGTAGTGCGAGGTGGCTCCCAATTCTTTATGGCTTCTATTTTGGCTGGATCCACTGAAATCCCAGCACCTGATAATACATGTCCCCAAAACTGAATTTGTTGTAGCCAAAAATCACACTTTGAGAACTTGACATACAACTTCTCCTTCCGTAAAAATTCTAACAACTCTTTTAAATGAACCACATGCGCAGACTTAGAGTATACTAGAATATCTTCAATAAAAACGATCACTGATTTATCCAACATTGGTCTACAAACCCTATTTATAAGGTCCATAAAAGCAGCCGGGGTGTTGGTAACTCTAAATGGTAACCAGGAACTCATAGTGCCTATAACGAGTCCTGAAAGACGTTTTTAGTATATCTTCTTCAAGAACATTCAATTAGTGGTTTGCTGATCGTAGATTAATCTTTGAAAAGTAGCTAGCTCCATGCAGTTGATCAAACAAATCGTCAATTCTCGACAGTGGAACCTTGTTCTTTATAGTCACTTTGTTCAGCTCGCGATAATCAATGTACATTCTCATTCTGCCATCCTTCTTCTTTAAAAATAAAAATGGTTCTCCCCATGGTGAATAACTCGGTCGAATGAAGCCCTTATCTAATAACTCAAGAAACTGTTTCATCATTTCTTGCTATTCAGATGGAGCAAGAGGGTAAGGAGAAAGAGCTATAGGTGTAGCTCTGGGGATCAAATCAGTTTGAAATTCCACTTGTCTTTCAAGTGGCACACTAGACAAGTCTTCCAAAACACATCCGGGAATTCAGATACAACAAGCACATCGGCCACAGTTTTCTTTTCAGCCTTGGCATCAATAGCATATACCAAAAACGACTCACAACCCTTAGCAACCAGCTTTCGGTCCTTAGCAATAGTTACCAGACATAGATTCCCTCTTCTCCTATCCCCATATATACAAATCTCTTGCCCCTCTGGAGTAGTTATCCTTATCTTTCTCATCTTGCAGACAATCTGGGCTACATTCCCAATTAACCAGTTCATCCCAACTATCACATCAAATTCTCCGAACTCAATTGGAATTATGTCAAGATTGAAGACTACATCTTCAATTACTAAGGTACAATTACGATACACTTAATCTACCTTAACTGGAGTGTTACTAGCAGTTTCGATATCTAATACAGTAGGTAACATAGACATTGGCATAAGCAGTTGTCGAGCAAAAGCAGTAGACACAAAAGATTGATTGGCATTGGAATCAAACAAAACTCATGCAGGCATAGTGTTAACAATGAACATACCCGTGACCACCTCGGGATTTTACTTAGCTGGTGTCCTTGTTGGTTGATTTCTGTAGTTGATCGAACCACCACTCGATCCCTTAGTCGGAAGTGTTGAATATGGAGCAGCTGAAGTTTCCTTTCTATAATTCCGACTGTAATGTCCCCACTTACCACACTTATTGTAGGCATCAGATTTTCATGGGCATTCATTTAGATAATGTCTAACTCTCCACAACAAAAGCGGGCATGTCCATTTGTGCACCGACCATAATGCGCAAGACGACAGTTATTACAGTATTGCGACTCAGTGTTAATTGAATATGCACGAGCCCGATTTGAAAAAGCAGAAGATCGATGGTATGATTGTTGCGGTGAATACTGAGATGAGCGCGAAGAACCAGAGTAGCCCCCTTCACGTTGACGTTTCGGTGGTGACGGCTGAGTAGGATTAGCAGTATCGGTAGCAGAGCCAATCGTATACCCTAACACTATAAAGTATTTATTTCAACATTTTTGGTAGCCTCTAATATGCCAGCAAATGTGGGGTAGCGGACATTGCCCATAACCCTCCTAATTTCCAAGTCCAGACCAGCCTCGAATCTGGTCACCTTTCTTTCTTCAGTTCGACTTGATGAGGCGCGAACAAACTTAGCCTCGTAAAAACTCCACAGCGTATTGTGACACTATTTTGGTTCATTGTATCAGTGTCAGGAACTTAGCTTCCAGTCAGTGGCGCTCGTCAACCGGACAACATTGTAGAGTGAAGAGCTCAGTGAATTCGATGCAAGTCATAACAACACCTTCCCAAAGTTAAGGCGTTAAGCATCGTGTTCCACGACGGCATCCTTAGTGAACATGGAGGTGGCAAATCTGACCATGTCCTTATCAGCAAAGTCGCTGATTCAGAATGTCTTGTCATTTGCTGTTATCCATTCCAATACAACAACAACATCTCCCAGTCCATCGAACTCCACAGCTCCATTTCCTTTAAAGTCCTTAAATCGACAACCCCTAGGTTTGTTTGATGACCCAACATTGTCATCTTGATTACCATCATCATTGTTTCTCTTATTCTTCCTTTTGTCTTCCTTCCTTTTATCTTCGGCTTCATCTCGAGTCTGAAACTGATCTTGGATCATCTGGTTTTATTCAACAATCATGAATTGCATCATTTACATCATCTCCTGTGGGGTCATTCCTTCTCCAGACATTTTCTGAAATTTTAAACATATAAATTGTTTAGTAATCATGCACTTATTTAAGTACACCACCCGTTGTCTCGTATGAAACTTAATTTCCTATAATTACTAGATCACATCATATCTTAGTTTAGATCATCACTTATAATCACTACCATGTCATCACATATGTTTGAGACCAAGAACTCACGGACACTTGAAACTTAACTACTGCTCTGATACCATACGTTGTGACACCCTTGTCACAATAATCACAAACACGTCACCCAGTATTAAACATATAACCCATAATTAATCATTAATCTCAAACTCCTTAGTACTTTACACGAAACTGAAAATGAATAAATGATGGTAAAGTTAAACCTACTGCAATACTACATGGTTCCATTTTAATTCTACATACTCAAACTTTATTACAATCATCACAAATAATTCCAGTGGAATCTTCGTTATTCAATTACCGAATGAGTAGTGGAATCCTCAAACACTTCAGAATTGACCTAGCTAGAAGGTCCAGCAGTGGATTTTCCCTTTCCTGAAAAATGTCAACAACTAAAGGAAAACCAATGCTTAGTGAGTACAGATATTATATATTCTACAAGTCTTTATGCAGCACAAAAGAGTAACACGGCGACAAGCGCTATGCACCCCTTCACATAAGAAAAACACATATGAGCACACAGCTACATCATGCCATTGCACGGAACAACACATTCAATTGAGGTGGAATTACCATCGGGGATGCTACACCTGCCTTTCGGGACCATAGAGGGATCAGCTCCAGGTCATATAGCCTCGGTAGCAATGAATTACTAGTTATAGCTCGAAAGCCCATCACATTGATGCATAACAAAGAAAATAGCACGTAATAACATGTAATCAAGTAACAATGTGCATCAAAATAAACGCAAGTCAGTAGAGTGCCAAATGAAAATGAATCAACATGCCTCAATGAACAACAACTAGCATAAAACAAATGTGGACATATACAATCCTAAGTACTTACAATGTGTGCGTTAATAAACTTCAAATTTATATTATTTCTCCTCGGGTTTTCAACCGGAATCACAATTTACCCCACTGTGTGTATAACAACACCACAAGGGACCTGTCATATCAGTCATAGGAAAATACCATTAATTTCAATCAAATTATACAAGTAAAAGTGTTCAACTTCAGATCCACCATCCGAAATTCATAATTAAAACCCAAGGTTCGGATATTTACAAGGTCCGAAGAACCCATCATTCAATGTTCTTATATAATGTTAAAGTTATCTCAAAAGTATGATTTTAGTCCAAAAGTTTGGGTGTATATTACCAGAACCGAAGTTCGCTTGTACCGCGGTCGACTTGTCAAGTCACCCACCTCGACTTGTCGAGTCGAGATCTGATTTTCGGTGCCTCGGTTTTGAAGTCTGCAACAAACCCAAAGAAAACCGATCCGAAGTTTGGGTCCCCACCCGAAGATTGGGTCACACCCGAGGTTCGGTTCCCACCCAAAGTTCGGGTCACAACATATAGAAAAATTTTCCAATTGATGTTCTTGGCGACTCGCCGAGTCATCCTGCTCGACTCGATGAGTCGACGTGCAGCTCAACAAGTTAAAGCATACGAGTTTTGCTCAAAAATCACCAATTCATTTTTTTAATAACATGCAATCCTTGCAAACATTATTTTAACATAATTTGAGTGTTTCTAAACCATTTTCCATAACTTTAACACTTATTTCATTCCAAATTTGACCAAAAATGAAGAAAAACTTCAAGAATACAAAAACTTCCTAAAATTTCATATTTCTTACCTTTTAGGTTGAATCCGTGGATGATTCTTGTTTCTGATGCTTCGAGAGACTTCAAATGATATTTTTCAACTATAAAAACATACATTCAACAACAAATTCTCAGATTTATGATTCTGATTTTTTCATTTTAAACTCATCCAAGAAAACCCCAACTTCAAAATCACTTTATTACCTTAAATGAGATGTGAATCTTCAATATAATTGGCTTTAATCGACAAATTTCTTCCACAATTTCTGAATTTTTGCAGATTTCTTGAGAGAGAGTTTGGTTTGAATATGAAAGGTTGCAACAATGAGTTTGAAAGACTCAAGGAGTCTTTTATGCTCATCTTTCGGTAATTTTCACAAGTGGTCCCTCCACTTGTTTATTTTAAATGATGTTCCAATTCTTATATTTTCACAACCAAATATTTAAGTTTCATCATACTTATTTATAAATTGAAATTCTAAAATTTCTTAATTATTTAAACCCAACAATCGACTTTTAAATTGCAAATAAGTAAACTTTGATTACTAATCCAGCTTGAATACAATAAGTACAAAATTAACTAAATTTCCTCAAATTACAATAATGGAAATCTTAGTATGTTACATACTCGATCCTTAATGCTTCCTTAATCTAAACCTCTCTTGCCTCATGTTCCTCTTCATCAGAATCCAAAATAATAACATCATTCGGATCAAAAGTCCTTAGAGGAACAGTGGCAGCAAGAATTTCCTCGTCTTCAGCAAACATTGGCATTTGGTTTGGATCCTCCCATATTGTTAGTGCTAGCTGAGCTCCTGATTCAAATTCTTCAAGAGACTCGGAAAGGAGATCTGCTATTAGCGGTTCTTGTGCTTGAGGTGTTGGACTGGTTGGAGCTGGTTGTTCGCATACCATTGGTACTTTCCCGGCTGCCCTAGCCCATTTCTCATCCTTATGCGGATCAGGATCATCCAGAACATCATGTTTCCGTTTAATGCCTTGGGCGGAGACGTGACAGGCTTCAGCAATAACTTTTAAGCGCTTACCTATTTGTTGGACAAGGGGATCCTCTTGGATAGAAGAGCTAGATGCTGAATTGTTGAGGATCTCTAGTATCAGGGCATTTGTAGGAAAAAGATTCGATAAAGCCTTTGAGTAGAAAATGAAAGGATTGTTTGGCGTGATCAAGGGATGGCACTAAAGCTTTGACTGGTTGTTGTGTAATGAAGGAGTACATGTCACTAGGTTACTGTGACATGAGGGCCTTGAAATCGGTGAATTATGTTTTGGACACACAATCCTTGTGAAGCCCGGTGCAACTTAGGCATTCCGTTTGCACAGAGGGTGTCTCAAATGAAATACCTATGTGGCATGTGTTCATGGCTGGAAGTGAGGTGGCCGTGAATGGACTTCCACTCATCATTACTTGAATACTTGTAGTATGCACGCTCCGAGTGTTTCGGAAACGTCACGCAGACGTTCCGTGTGAGTCATTTCTTGTGTCCTAGCCAACAAAATATCACGTTCAAATGGCTCTAGACCCGATGGTGCACGAAGTGAATTCTGTGATAAGGGCAGTTGTCGACCTGGTTCAATATCAGCAAACTCCAAGTGAGTTGTCGATAGGTTATGTGTTGTATCCCCATGAAAATATGAAACACAGGCTTCTTGAGAAGCCAGTGAGTGGATGGGTGGGGTTAATTCATGCTCCACTGGGATGGTGGTGGCTTCTTCATTATCATAACCCAACACATGGGTGCTAATAGTAGATGTGGGAGCCCGACTTATAAAGGGCTGGTAGCTCTCAACTATAGTTCTGACTCCCCCTCTACTCTTGATAATTTCTCGTAGAGATGCGAGAGAACGTGTTGTAATAGGAACTAAAGGGGTCTCATCATCATCATTATAGTCATCTTGAGAGGGAGGAAATGGGATATGAAGTGGTGGTAAGTGAGCTGAGTGTGTGTCCTCACTCCCCCTCACTTCAAGAATCGTCTCAGGCTATCTACCCATATCTTCACCCTTTCCTTTATATTTTCCCTCTTAGCTTCCCCTAAACCTATCCTTTCAGGGTGGGCTCCTAGGGCAGGCTCAGCTGGTTCTGGCTACGCCATGGGAGCAATCTCTCTCTCTCTCTCTCTCTCTCTCTCTCTCTCTCTCTCAAAATTCCCTAACTGCCTGAGACTCAGGATTGTCAAAAGCAAGTAGTTCATCGGTAAGGGGCAAGACCGGGATTCCTGGTGGTGTGATCGGGTAATGAAAGTACTTTATTTGAAAATCCATTATAGCCATCTCGTGCTGTCAGCATTGAATCCTAGGAATCTTTGTCATGCAGTAGGAGATGATCATTTGAAGAAACCTTTGAGCGGGTAAAAATTTTCTGGCACGGCGAGTCCATTTTTGTTGTATCACTTCAATTAATCAGTCCATAGTATCCAGGCATAGTTATGATAGCGGTTGTAGGCTAGGCTGTGGAAGATGCAAAGGATGCGTAGTCTCGCACGATAAGTTCCTGTTGGCTTAACTGTTAGGCATCCATCAAGAAAAGAGTATATGTAGTCAATGGCTCTAACAGTCATCGGTGGAAAAATTGTGAAGGTCTATCAAGAGGTCCATCATAGCTAACTTGTCGGATATCTTGACAAATTTGTTCCTCACGAAGCTCTTCATCATACTCTTTCTTCTTTCCCAGGAAAATCTCGAGGATGGGGAAGTTGTAGGATTCGTCTGAACTTTTAGAATGTTATTTCCAGGAGTGATCCTCGATGTCTCCAGCTATATGCTCATTCTCTGGATTTGGGTGATAGGTAAGAGAGTTCCAGAACTGCTAGAGGTATATTTTAGGTGGTCGAGGCCTGGGTCGGCTTGATAGAGCAAAAGAGATTCTGTGGCTCAAAAGGATTTTTCCGACAACCCTGTTAGATATTCTGAGATCAGGGTCTTCTTCGGTTTAATTTAGAAAAGCTAGGTCAAGTAGGAAGTTGTGTTTAATCTCAAGCCAAAATTGTTTCGGAAATATTTGTTTGGAGGCTCGAGGAGGGTCAGCTATTGAATGGGATGTGAGTTTCTCATCAGACGAGTGATGAGGGTCAGAGTGTTCAGGGCTAGGTTCTGGTACGTTTTCGGCTAAATGGGATTGTGAGGCCATTGTACCTGTCAGAGAAATGAAAGTTAGATATATATTTACAAATTATTATATGACTTATTCAAAGATGTTTCACGTATTAGGCGTTAGAAAGAATGAATCTAATTTGTTAAAGGGATTCTATTGATAAATTCTCAGTAAGAAAATTCATCTGTAGAACCAAAGTCATCAAGACCAGTCCCAACTCAGATTAATTCAAGTCAACATCCTTTAGACATGATTTAAAACCCTGAATAAGTGAACTTTCAAGTAAGCTCAACACTGGATTCCAGACTTAGGGAAACATTTAGGGGATAACTCTCGGGTATAGTGTCATCCGATAGTTATAACTCTAGGATGAAGCTTCAACGAAAGTCCCCTTTCAAAAGTTTAAGTGCAAAGTCAAATTTGTTTCATGACTTGCGGAGATAGGTTCACCCGAGAGTTGTAACTCTCAGGTAAGCCTTGGATCGAAAAGGTTTTAGTGAATATAAAGGAATTTAGGCAAAAGTTAGTCAACTCTCCTTTAGTGCCTTACCCGAGAGTTACAATTCTCGGGTATAACATTATACGCAAGTTATACTTTGAAAAATTTTGAGACCCTTAGCCCAAAGATGCAACTTGCGAGAGAAGTTTTAACCGAGAGTTATAACTCTCGATAAATGCTTTGATCACAATTTACAGTTAAAAAAAATTTTGGTCCAAAGATTGAGCTTGTTGTACTCGAGAGTTATAACTGTTGATTACAGCTGGATGGACTATCAACACTTAGACATTTGAAGCCCGTTTAAAAAAAAATCCCCTCCTTACCCGAGTGTTGTAACTCTCGGGTAAAGAGTCCAACACTTAGAAAATTTTAACCTTTTGACACAAACTCTGAAACAACTTTCATTTATAACTTAATGGATCAAAAAGTGAAGTTTTTGAAAAACCATGAGTTGCTTTGTGTCGAAGTAACATAACTTTCAGACCCATTAAACGCCATTTCAGCAATATTTTAGACACGAAATTATGAAGGAAAGTATATATGCATGCATCAAAACGCATTTAGAACTTTCTTTCTTTAACAAAATCGCTTTTAAACTTCAAGAATACTCAGTAGATGATGAAATAGTAGGGAAGATGAAAGTGTTTGAAGGTTTTTTCGATGAAGAAGATGAATAGGTAAAAGAAATCGGTTTGCGGGGAGGGGAGTGGGGCCATTTATAGCATTTGAAAGAAAAACAGGTTCCTCCAACCCAGTAGGATGAACCCGACCCATTCAAACAATTCAACAATTATCTTGAATAAAAAATTATTTTTTGGGTTTTCTTTTAAAACAAAACTTAAAATAAAATTCAAAACGTAAATGAGAAAAAATTGCAAAATAAACAAGAATAAAACTTTTTGGCGTTATATTTTATATTATTATTAAAATAAGTAAATAATACAAAAAAAATTAACTTAACAGACTTAATACATTAGAACACACAAAAAATTAAACACTTAAAACAATTAACTTGATAGACTTAATAGACTAGAACACACCAAAATACTTTTTCTCCCCCTCCGAGTGTGCATAATTGAGAATAGAAAACACTTGGAAATACAACAACGATAAACAAAAGTGGTGAACTTACCGTGAAGCGTCCCGGGTCACAAGTAACAGAAAAAAATTTTCACGTAGACAAAAATTAAAATTAATAAACACACTACACGAATTACGAGATAATGCAACATTTAAGAAAAGAAAATCAGCCTTAAGTGAAAGCAAATAAACTTTGCAGACATGTTATATTAAAATTAATTTATGTCGATAAATTCAACATCCCTAACTTGTTCACTAGAAAATTAAATCGTTTTTCATCTAAATGTTTTGTGAACAAGTCAGCAATCTAATTTTCTGTGTTTACAAAGTGTAATCTACGGTACCTTTTTCAAAATGATCTTTTATAAAATGATACCGTATATATATGTGTTTAGCACGAGAGTGTTGTATAGGTTTACCAGTGATGGCTATTGCGCTCATAGAGTCGTAGTAGATTGGAATTCCGTTCAATTTGAAGCCATAGTCTCGTAGTTGAGTGCGCATTCAAAGGAGTTGCGAGTGGCAGCTTGCGGCGGTAATGTATTCGGCTTCTGCAATGGACCAAGAAACGGTGTACTGTTTCTTTAATGCCCAACTTACCAATTTTAAAACGAGCACGCATACATGTTACAAACATTATATCCGGTCTACTTGCAGTTAAATAGAGCAAGGAACCGATCATTCCTTGATAAGCCGTGATGTCAGTGTATTTCCCCATTGGATCAACATCAAGCTTCGAGGATATTGACATTGGAGTTTTCATAGATGAGCAGCTCTCCATCTTAAATCTCTTTAGGACATCATGGATGTACTTATACTGATTTATGAGAATCCATTCAGGAACTTGTTTGACTTGTAATCCGATGAAAAAGTTCATTTCCCCCCATCATACTCATCTCGAACCTCGATTCCATTAGTTTAGAAAATTCTTCACATAGTGAAGGTTTTGTAAAACCGAATATGATGTCATCTACATATATTTATATGAGAAGAATATCGTTACCTTTATGCCTAATGAATAGAGTTTAATCGACCGTACCTTAGGAGGAACCGGAATCAAGAAGAAAATCTGTTAGACTATCATATCAGGCCCGAGGTGCTTGTTGTAAACTGTACAGGGCTTTATCGAGAGCATAGACATATGAAGGTCTAGACTCATTTACAAATCCCTTAGATTGGTCCACGTACACCTCTCCTTTTGGGATTCCCTCGAAAATGCAGTCTTCACATCCATTTGGTAGACGGTGAAATCTTTGTGAGCTGCATACGCCAGAAAGATGAGGTTGGCTTCGAGTCTGGCTACAGGGACGAACGTCTCGTCGTAGTCGATTTCTTCTTGTTGGCGGTACCCCTTAGCAACTAATCTAGCTTTGTTGCGGATGACAACTCTTTCGCGTCTCGTTTATTCTTGAAGATCCATTTGGTGTCGATGATGGATCTTTCCTTAGGTCGTGAAACTAACCTTCATACTCTGTGTTACTTGAATTAATGTAGCTCATCATGCATGCGTTCACCCAATCTGGAATTTGTAGGGCCTCAATGGTTGATGTTCGTTCGATCTTACTTAGGAATGCAGCATACATACATTCTATGTTTTTGGCACGTTAGTTCGAACCAGAGCGGACTTACCCCCAATGATCTGAGATTCGGGATGGGAGGAGTCCATCTTTGCATGAGCGGAACGAGTTCGTCTATTGATTGTGGTGACTCGGTGAGAATCGCATATGATGATGAACCTTTAGCAGGTGTAGAATGTGTGGTTTCCGGATTTGATTCTGGAGTTGTGTTTGGGACAGTAACATCGGATGGAGTCTTGGGAGAAGTTGGTGTCTTGTCAGCTAATATAGGCTCAGTTGGATGCGTATGGTTTGAGCCTTGGCTGGCTCTTTGTGTATCTGCATCAAATGTAGAAACAAAATTAGACTTAGGAATAGCATATAGAAATTCAAAAAGAATGTCTAAGACTTCTTAGACTGTCAATGTGGTATTCGTTGATGCAGATCGTGTCTGAATTGGTTCAGAAGAACGTGTAGAAACCGGTTCTGAACTAACTTTTTCAAAAGCGTTGTTGGACTCAGCTAAGTTATCGAATGTGAGGTTTACACTCTCATTAACTGTCCTGGTTCGTTTGTTGTACACCCGATACGAAGCAGAGTTCTTGGAGTATCCGATTGTAACACCCCTCCCGCTCCCAGAAATGCCACGTCAACACAATATCATAAGTGGCAATAACGCAGAAAGAGATAACAAACATGCCATAGGATAATGCAGACCACTGATAATTTCAAACTTTAAACACAAAGGTTAACACAATTTAGAACATTCGCAATCCCGGATTAAACTAACATAACATCCCTGATCATCAGATAACATACTAATACAATACCCCAACTGCTATCACATGCAGTTCTAACATTAAACAAAAACAAGTATCAAAGTGTCCAAGTCAACCCCGGATCTATCTCGGCGGCTGCGGCTGCTGAGACCCCTTCTGATTCCCTGAACATGTTAGACTCGAAGACGTGAGCTATAAAGCCCGTGAGCACTCGAGGGTTCGACACTACACATAAACACATAGCACATAGCTTACACAATCCATGTCCCTGCCCCTGTCCCGGTTGCCCAACACGCATCTCAGGTATAAAGACACAAGTATGAGATCTGCACAGCAACAGTGATTATCAATAACCCTGTAGCACATGAGCGACCCGGCTACAGGCCCTGCCGTATATATACGCCCCAAGGACTGTTAGGGACAATCAACCCGCGCGACCCCTTATCGCGACTCACTGTCCATATGGAACTCATCACGGACCCTTGGAAGAGATCTCATAATCATATATAATGCGTATAAAAGGATGGATTATACCTGAGGTTCACGTCCCTGTCTCATATATATAACACGCACAATGATAGCAACACAACTAAAGTCATAAAAGACGGTGCGCGTTCTTTAAACAACTCGAGTACTCACCTGATTGATTCCCCGAACTCTGAATCCCATGATCAAACTCGGCCCGCTGTCTGCTCGTGTCCCTGTAAACACACGGATCCCAAAATATTAATCCCAATTCCAACCGACACATAAACCTGACTCATAATAAATCCAAATTGACTCGGACCCGAAACAACCCAACGGAACCCCGAAGACTCTATTAAAACCCAACCCAAAAACAATCCCAATTCAACTCCCAAGACCCAACATACTACGACCCAAAGTCTCAAACGGAACCTGACCCTGAAAACCCCTGAACCGGCCCCAACAGCACCGGCCCAGGCCTACCAGACCCGGCCACCAGCCCTCCGATCGCGCCCGCGCTCAAGCAAGCCGCATCACGACCACGACGCCCCCATCTTGACCGCGACCACGGTGGCTATCTTCTTCCTCGGCTCGATGACCAACCTCTATCCAGGAGTTTTAACTTCCAAAACTCCGATTCCAGCCTCAAAATCGTCCCAAAATCAGTATATAAATGTCCTTTACAAACCCTTAAACATTTTGCATAATTCTAGCAATATCTATCACAAAATTAGAGGCCAAATTCAAGATTTCTTACCTTCACACTCCAAGAATTCACAACAATGGAGGTGGAGATCAATTCTGCACTTAATTTTGGATTCAAGATGGCTTCTTGCTGCTGTTGACTCACGAACTTACACACACACACCTTTCACACTTTAGTTTCCAAATGAAGAAGGAACGAAAACAAGTATGTACATGTACTTTCTAAATTTAGATCCCCGGACCCGATAACCCGAACCCGATATCACATTTTCTATATTAACATTCATTAAACCCATTTAATCCCGAGATTCCAAATATATAATTATTCCACTAGAATTATAACACGATGACACGTACTCGCAATCCCGACACGTATCAATCCACGAAACGAGATATTTTTGGACTAACCCAATATAATTAAAATAATTATCCACTAAGTTAATTCCACGTACCAGGTCCAAAAGACGGATGTTACAAATCCTCCCCTCTTAAAGAGATTCCGTCCCGGAATCTAACTCGAACTCTGAAACAGTTGAGGATATCTCGATCGCATCTCTGACTCAAGCTCCCAGGTGGCATTGGTACCCTTATGATGCCTCCACTGGATGAGTACCAAGGCAATCTCTTTATTACTTAGCTTCTAGATCTTTCTGTCGGTAACGACCTCGGGCTGCTCCATATATTGCAGCTGATCATCGACTGTAATCTCGGATAGGGGCACGTACTGATCATCTTTGGACAGCCACTTCCGGAGATGACTGACATGAAAGGTGTCGTGCATGCTGCTAACTCTGGAGGCAATCGTAGTCGATAGGCCTGATCCCGGACTCTGTCAATGATTTCGAACGGCCTGATATACCGCGGAATCAGCTTCCCAGGATGTCTGAATCGGAGACCCCTTTCCACGGCGACACCTTCAGCAGAACCCGATCCCCAACACTGAACTCTAACTCTGTCAGACGGCGATCGGCGTAACTCTTCTGACGGCTCTGGGCGACCCTCATATGCTCCAAAATCATAGCCACCTTGTCACTGGTCTTCTATAATAGCTCCGGCCCGCTAATAGGTCGCTCACCGACCTCGCCCCAAAACACAGGGGTCAGGCACTTGCGCCCATACAGTGCCTCAAAAGGATCCATTTTGATCGTGGCGTGATAGCTGTTATTATACACGAACTCGACCAACGGCAAATGCACGTCTCAACTGCCACTGAAGTCGATAGCACACGCTCGCAACATATTCTCGAGGGTCTGATTAGTGCGCTCCATCTGCCCGTCAGTCTGTGGTCTGTACGCCGTGCTTAGCTTAACACTGGTACCCAATTCCTGCTGCAAACTTTGCCAGAATCGAGACGTAAACCGCGTATCTCTGTCCGAAGTAATCGACATTGGAATCCCATGCCGCGATACAACCTCATTAATATACAGTCTCAGTAGCTGATCCATGGTGATAGTACCCCGAACGGCTAAGAAATGCGCACTCTTCGTGAGTCGATCCACAATTACCCAAATTATGTCCTTCCCGCGGACCGTGCGTTGAAGTCTCATAATGAAATCCATCGTAATGTGGTACCACTTCCACTCGGGGATCTCTAACGGCTGAAGATGACCGTGCGGTTTCTGATGCTCGACCTTGACCCTTAGACAGGTCATACACTTCTCCACATATCGGCCTACATCCCTTTTTATTCCGGGCCACGAAGATCACGGTACATCTTAGTACTCCCTGGATGCACGGATAGCCTCGACCGGAGTGACTCATCAAGAATCAACTGCCGCAGATTCCCAACCCTCCGGACCCAGACCCTATCATGGAACTAATTCAACCCCCGATATCCCTGATCAACGTCTCAAGCAGCCCTGTCAGACGCTCCCACTTCACGTTATCCATCGTAGGCCCTCCTGATGCGCTAATCTCAGACTGTCTATCATTGTCGAGGTAATCTCAAGCCTCGTGGCCCTGCAAACCACAGTCTAGTCGCACGCCCTACGGATCAGCGCGTTAGCTACCACAATAGCCCGGCCCGGGTGGTACTGAATCTCACAATCGTAGTCTTTTAACAACTCAACACTACGTCACTGCCGCATGTTCAGATCCTTCTGGCTGAACAGATACTGAAGGCTCTTATGGTCAGTATACACGATAAACCGAGATCCATACAAATAATGCCGCCAAATCTTCAACGCAAACACGATGGCGTCTAACTCTAGATCGTGCACTGTATGGTTCTCGTCACAAGTCTTCAGTTGGCGCGAAGCATACACGATCACTTTCCCTCGCTGCATCAAAACACAGCCCAACCCAGACCCTGAAGTATCACAATAAACCACGAAGTCATCGGTACCCTCTGGCAAGGCCAACACTGGAGCCAGACACAACCGGGTCTTTAACTCTCCAAACGCACGCTCCTGATCCTTGGACCACTCAAACGGTACGAACTGCCGTGTCAATCTCGTTAATGACAAGGCAATCCTCGAAAAGTCCTGGATAAGGCGTCGATAGTCACCGGTGAGACCCAGGAAGCTGCGAATCTCTGGCACTGACTTCGGAGGCTCCCAACTCATCACTGCCTCAATCTTGGTCGGATCCACTTTTATTCCCTCGGCACTGACCACATGTCCCAAAAACTGCACTTCCCGCAACCAAAACTCACATTTGGAAAATTTTGCATATAGTTTCTCCCTGCGCAGCACAGTCAAAACCTCTCGGAGGTGCTGCTCGTGGTCTCCCGCGCTCCTCGAGTAGATCAAGATGTCATTGATGAAGACTATCACAAATCTATTCAACATAGATCTACACACCCTGTTCATCATATCCATGAAAGCCGCGGGTGCGTTAGTCAATCCGAATGGCATCACAAGGAACTCGTAGTGCCCATAACGAGTCCAGAACGCTGTCTTCGGCACATCCTCGGCTCTAACTCTCAGCTGAGGATACCAAGATCGCAAGTCTATCTCGGAGAAGAAGCTCGATCCCTGAAATTGATCAACCAGATCATCGATACGTGGAAGCAGGTAACGGTTCTTCAGCGTCACTTTACTCAACTCCCTGTAGTCGATACACACTCGCATACTGTCGTCCTTCTTCTTCATAAACAACAGCGGCGCACCCCCACGATGATGAGTACAGACGGATGAATCCATGATCTAACAGCTCCTGCAACCTCGACATCAACTCTCGCATCTCTGTCAGTGCCAGCCTATAAGGCGTCTTAGCAATCGGCACCGCCCCAGGAACAAGATCTATGCGAAACTACACTTGGCGATCTGGCGGTAACCCAGGCAACTCCTCTGGGAATACCTCGGGGAACTCACGGATCACTGGAATATCCTCTAAGGTCTTTTTTTCCATCCTCGCGTCAAGCAAATAAGCTAGGAAGGTCTTTCAATCCTTAGAGACATATCTCTGAGCCCTGACCATAGACACACTCCCAATTTCGCCCTTACGACGTTCCCCGTAGACGGTAACACTCTCACTGTCAGAAATGGGTATACAGATAATCTTCTTAGCGCACAGAATATCAGCCTGTCTGGCAGTCAACCAATCCATACACACAATTACATCAAAACTGCTGATCTCAATCGGCAGCAAGTCAATCATAAAATGATGGGAATCTATCTCTAAAATACAATCCCGATATACCCGGCCCACTAACATGGTACTCCCATCTCCCCTCTTGACAATCATTCAAAACATCACATTTAGTCAAAGCATTACTAGAATTTAAATCAACCACAATTTTGTCTTTGATTACATTGGAAACAAAAGCATTAGAAATAACATTATTTGATCTTACATTCTTCAATTGAGATGCCTTCTTTGGTGTCATGCCTATAGGTCTTACTCTGTAGTCTGAAATGGAAAGCACATGTTTCGTACCTTTAGCATATTGAGACGCAATGATCATTATGTTTCGTTTTTGTTTCTGAGGATTCTTCTGACCTTTTTACAGGAACGAGTAGAATTTTCGGGAACCTTTTTGGAAAAATATCCATCATGTTTATTAATAGGAACAATTATCAGGGCTTTGCCTTTCTTTATTCCGAAAGATGTTGATCGACTTTTGTTGCCAACCGTCGAATTGTTGATTACAGAAACTTGTGGATTCAAACAGTTTTGTTTAGGAACAAGTTGAGATTCCAGCCCCTTAATGATGGCTAGAAGCTGATCTTCTTCCTTATCAAATGATTTCACATCAAGTTTTAAATTTTGTTCTCGAATAGAAAACAGTCTTCTTGGCTCATTGAAATCATTTTGCTTTTTTAAAAAGATATTTATGTCTGCATCATTCGAATCTTTGGCTTCCTCTAAAACTAACTCAAGGGCATGAGTTTTATCAGCTTGTTGTGAAGTGTCATCTAGAGAAGAGTTAAGTCGAGAAATTTTGGCATCAAGATCTGATATTTTCTTTAAAAAAATCTATTTATTCTTGCTCAAAAGATCGTAACATATTTAATCTAGAATAGAAGCCCGTTGTTCTAAAACTGAATATGGTATGTATTCATGAGGTTTTGGCAAGGTCAGGTCAGGTGTAATTTATTTGGTTCAACGAATTACTCCTCTCTGAAAGATTTGTCTAATTTTCCTTGGAGAGAGTCGTGATTTAACCAATTATATACAAATTTAATTTGTAGGATATCAGATCGTGCTTGTTTTTCTTCTTCTTCCGCTAACACTTCAGGGCATGGTTTGTTGTACGGTATCACGAATCCCCGTCTGATGGTATCAGTACTAAAAACAAGACTTTTCTTTTTATTGATCATATCTTCCATGACTTTGGAACCCGTAAACCTTAAACCATCTCTAGATTTTAATTCTCTAGGCTTATACATGTTTATCGTTTGATCAGTTTGGCCTCATTTATAAAATTTATGTTCCATGTCTTTGAGTTTTTCTCTCAAATTTGTTCTCTCGGCCAAGACAAACTCATAAATCTGAATGCAGTCAGATTTATCTACCTTAAGTAGTTGATTTCAAATCAGACTTTTCATTTTGAGCATTTCTAAGAGCAGTCTGAAAGGCACTTATCTTTTTAGGTTCTTTCCTTAACACCATTAGTTCATCAAGAAACTCCTCAGAAAGAATACTTACCTCAGTTTTAATCGTGGAAGAGTCCTTACTTGTTGCGGTATACTGACTAATCATAGAAACTTTAGATGCTTCAGTTGTGTCTTTTGTTTGTTGAACATCGGCAATGAAGCATATTGGATCTGCAACATCTTCTTCTTCATCATCAGTGTCTTCCAGCCGATGTTCTTCTTCGGCAAAAAGAGTTCGTCTGGAATTTCTTTGCTTAGCAAGATTATACTTCATCTTGTAGTAGCTCTCATTCTTTTACTTCGGAAGACGACATTCGCGAGCAAAGTGACCCAACTTACCACAGTTGAAGCAACATTTCTCCTTGTCATCAGTCTTGCGTTCATCAAACTTCGGCTTCTCAGCTATCTCTTTCTTTTCGTCATACTTCTTACTCTTTGCTTCTTTGCAGAGTTTGTTTGACGTCTTAGGAAACTTTTTGCGAAAAGCAGTGCTAAGCAACGCAATTTGTCTCTGAAGTTCAGTCGCCTCAGGGTCGGAATCAGCATTATCAGAAGCAGACTCAGAGGACGCAGAAAGAAATTTAAAGCCTTTGAAGTCTTAAGCCTTTTATCAATTAATAGGGGAACAGGGTCAGATGTAATTGGCTCATCAACTTTCTTGGTCTCGGACTTTCCTGAAACCTCTGTTTGATGAACGACTAAGTTATCAAACAGATCATGGATGCTGATGTCATTGATTTCTTGAATGAGCCAGACGAATTGCTTCCATTCAGGCTTTAACGAGTTTACAAAATTCCTATTCAGCTCTGCTTGAGATTTCTTAACCCCATTCTTTCAGAGTTCATTCATCAACGTACAGTATCAATGATACGTGGTTTCTAAGAAGTTCACTGTCCTTGGCAGAGAACATGTCATAGTTGTTCAGAGAGTTTGTCACTCGCTGTTTAGCGTTCCTATCATTACCTTGCATTTGTCTCTCAATCTCTTCCTACATCTCACGAGCAGTCTTAAAACTATCAATGTTGATGTATATTTCAACTGGAATAGCCTGTATGAGGAAGGAACGAGCAATTCTATTAGCTTTCTTACGGTTCAGTTGTTCATATGTGAGAACGGTCTTTTCTTTGGCAGCCAATCCAGGGTCAGTGTCGTGTGGAAGAGCCTGACCGAAATTTGCTGGACCATTGTAGATTGAGTCGAGGATGTCTTCTGCTAAGTCATGTCGTTTGATGAAGTCTAGGAACCGAGATCTCTAGTCTCCACAGAGTGTATCTTCCTCGGTACAAGATTGGCTGTCTAACATCTGATCTGATGGCTAGAGTGTCGCGATTCATGTTGAAAGCTTCTTTGATCGAGGTTAGTAAGTGCTTATGGAAACATAAGAACACACAGTAGGAATGTGAGACTTAACAAAAATATTCTAAGTGTGTGAGAAGTTGCAACCCTCGGATAAAGCTATATCCGCGAATTATAACTTGCAGATGAGACTTAGAAAATATTTTATGATTTTAAGCACACTTTGGTACTCGTGAGTTATAACTCTCGGATGAAACAGAATGCTGAAGTCCCTAGAAAAAATTTAAGTGTTGTGTTGTGTGTGCTTTGTGATCGGATGTGCCTATAGTGACATAGAAAATTTCCAAGTGAAAATGATCAATTAGTGTGATCCGAGAGTTATAACTCTCGGATGATGCATGAAGAACTTGAACACTCAGAAAAATATGCAAGTCTGAAAATTTGGTTAGTTGTATCCGAGAGTTGTAACTCTCGGTTATAACTGAGAAATTCGAACAATTGAAAATTTTTCAAAATTTTAACAAGAATATCTGAATGATTTTTAAGATCAAACAATCTTTCTTTCACGAATTTGTGATTAAACATGTTCACTCGAAGGAATATAGTATCAAATAAGATTTAACCACAAACAGTTCAAAAATTTTGATTCTAAAGATCAAACAGGTATGTTTTTCGAAGAACGCTCAAGAACATAAACAAAATTTCTGAAAAAATTTTCAAGATTTGCAAGCATAACTACAAAAATCAGCAATAAAACACTTTAAACCCAACCTTTTGTCTCTGATACCAATTGTTATTCCCAGTTTGATTAAGTATTCATCAATAATCAAGCATTCATCAAGAATAATATGAATAATATCAAGAACACTATGAATTTAATAAGAACAAGATGAATACCTTAAGAACAATAAAGCAAAGTTGAATATAAAACCACAATGTCTGCCACAATTCGTACGATTACAAGATTTGAAAATGCATACCTATTACAATCTATTTATAAGCAAAGAAGTTGACTTGGATACAAATACAAAATCAATTTATCCATGGGTTGACGACCTTTTAGGTCTTTAACCCATTTACATTCACGTTCAATCTCTTACACTTTAGCCACAAAACAGAGGTATTAATTACATTTCTGACACTGAAACTATCACAATTCTAACTAGGTGGAAGACACAGAAAATCATATATGGTGAATAAGTAATAAAGACAAATAACTAAGAGTAGTTCCTGGAGATGTTGAACGCCAAATATTGTCCATTTGATAAGCAAGATGAATTAGAGATGCAGTTGATACAGTTGAAGCAATGCACCAAGAATGTGGAAGAATACGAGCATGAATTCTCGAGACTTTGATGCTATGATGCATATCAAGTAGCAACTGAAGGACATAAGATGAACCGATTTAGAGAGGGACTGAATCCTGTGTACAAAAAACAACCAAGTGGCATGAAGTTCAAATCGTATCTCAGAATGATGGAAGTAGCAATAATGGAGGAGTGAGATTTTTCAGATCCTAGCTGTGAACTTGTTACGATGGTAATAAGTCCATCATGCCCATCTCCTCCAAAGAAGCAGAAACTCAGTAGATTCTTCAGTTAATCAAAATCAAGTCAAGAACAGTCATGAATATTCTCTACTCCATAGAAGACTAGAGCATATACTATACACTCAAGAAACACGATAATGGAGATGATGCAAAAAATCACATGTGGGGCGTTGCAATCATGATGTCGTGATCTGCTACATATGTGGACAGATTTGACATGGAAGTGAAGAGTGTCTAGAGAAGTCCAATTTATGTTACAAGTGTGTTGAGAATGAACAAAATGTCCAAAATCGCATAGACAGACTCGATTAGAACAAACTATTGGTGGAGCAACCCAATGAAGTATTTGCAGCGATACCACAAGCTAAGGCGTGAGCTTTCGGTGTAACTACTGAGGAAGCTAACGAAACACCAGAAGTTGTCACTAGTACTTCTTGTTGAATTCTGTAGTTGTTAAATTCTGTTTTTCAGTCAATACTTCTTTTGTTTGGCGATTGCCACAAACCTCTTTCTAAGCTATCAGCGGTATTTGACTTAAAGATAGACTTTTGAAGCTACGTCAAAACTAATATTGTCTGGTATAATTGACCTCTATTTGTCAATGATAATATTTCTAAATTTGGTCTAACTTTTTCAATCCAGTTGAAAGAATTCAGTGTCAATGTTGTGATTAACTGGTTGAATTACAATAAATCCAATATGATCTGTAACCTTCATGAAAATGAACTCAAATCATTTGAGAATTGCATTATTCAAAGGTGCATTGTAAAGCACTTCTAGTCAGAGATGAAACTAGAACTCTCTACATGTGTTTGAATTATATAGACTCAATTGTAATATATCATTCGTTTATTATTTTAAAATATCAAATAATACATCCGAATTAAGTAACCGAATTCGGACCATCCGGATTGGACTTGTCCGAATTGGGTCATCCGAAATGCATCATCCGAATTGGAACCATCCGGCTTGGTTCATACGAATTCAGACCCATCCGGGACATAGGATCCAAAATTGGATCCGAATTAGGCTTCAACCAAATTGGGTCCGAAATAGATACATCGTCCGAATTCGGGTCCCAACCGAATTCGGATCCCAAGACTCATAAATTTTCAGATTTTGTTCTTGAGGTTTTATCTTTTATTCATACGGATTTTCACCAAAAATCCACCAAACAGAATTTTATTAACATGCAATCATTATTGGGATGTTTTTACACTATTTTCCCTAACACAAACACATTAAATCATCTAAAATCGTCCAAATATCATGGTTTTTCTCAAGAACACAAAGTTTTACAAAATTTCAGATTTCTCATTTATTTGGACGATCCAACCTACGATTTTTGTTTCTATATCTTCTAAAAGCTTCAATACATGATTTCTAACCTTTTATACAAACATGCAACATAAATTTCATGCTTTGAATCTTGAATTTTCGGTTTTTCACAAAACCGAAACTAAACCCATAAAATTCGAAATTTAAAATGAATGTTACCTTGAATTCTTGTCGATTGATGATGTTTGATGTTTATTGTAACCTCTCCTTGAATTAAATCTTCAATTATTGCAATGTTTATGGATTTTTAATGATGAAAAGTGAAGGAGCCGTAAGTTTGATGACTGAGAGAGAGAGAGAGAATCAAAAATCTTTTAAGTGCTGAGAATGAGCATTTATGCTCATTTTGGTTCTTTTATTTTCTAACTTTTGTAATTTGACACGTTAACCCCTCCACTTTTGTATTTTACATCTCTTTTAATTTGATCATAAAAATACTTTATATTATTTATTTAACTTAATTAAATAATTTCATTACTTAATTAAATTACAAAACAAATAATGTAATAAAAATACATTATTGAATCAAATACTGAAATTAAAGATGGACCAAAAGCTAGGTTGTTACAGAATGGGCTCCACCACGCACAAACTTCGTCCTCGAAGTTAGCTATGTTCGTACAGACTTGGATATGTTGCTTTCATGACATCTCTTGATTCCCAAGACTGATGCGAACTCTTGTGGTGTTTCCACTAAACGAGCACCATCTGTATCTCTTTATTGCGAAGCTTATTGGTCTTAGAGTCCAGAATACATTCTGTCTCCTCTACCACTCGAAGCTTTTCATAAATTTGCAGATTAACATATGGTATCTACACTTCTCTTTCATCTGCTAGACTCTTTCGTAGATGACTAACATGGAATACAGGATGTATACCCGCTAAGTCTGTTGGCAATTCAAGACGATCAGATTGATTTCCTATCTTTTCAATGATCTTGAACGGGCCAATAAATCTTGGAGCTAGCTTGTTTTTCTTAATGAATCGGACCACATTCTTCATTGGAGATACTTTCAGCATCACCCAATCATTAACTGCAAAACTAATTAGTCTATGACAATTGTTATAATACGATTTCTGCCTGCTTTGAGCTTCATGAATATTCCTTCTGACAAGTTGAATATTCTCATGAGTCAACTGTAGAAGGGCAGGACCTGCTAAAGGCGATTCACCTGTTTCGCGCCAACAGGTGGGAGTTCTGTATTTTCTTCCGTATAAAGCTTCAAAAGGAGCCATCTTGATAGTTGAATAATAATTGTTGTTGTATGAGAATTCAACCAAAGGTAAATGGTCATCCCAATTACCACCCAGATCAAGAACGCAGACACGGAGCATATCTTCAGGAGTTAAGATAGTACGTTCACTTTGGCCATCTGCATTAGGATGATAAGCTGTACTCATGGAAATTCGAGTACCCATCCCTTCTTGCAGCGCTTTCCAGAATTTTGAAGTCAAACGACTATCACGATCAGAGACGATAGACTTTGGCACACCGTGACGAGAAATGACCCCAGTGACGTACATCTGTGCCAATCTATCACACTACAACAAAAGGAACCTAAAGCAACATGGGAAAAGTGTTGTGTTAGGGCTTAAAAGTGTTGCTATAGGCCTAAGGCGACACTTTATGTAGTGCCACCTTAGCCAACGTCACCTTAGATCTAAAGCGACACTTTCACTAGATAATGCAACACTTTTCAAAAGTGTTGCCATTGTTTTATAAATGCAACACTTTTTAAATGCAACACATTTTATATTCTAAAGCAACATTTTTTAATGTGTTGCCATTATTTTATAAATGCAACACTTTTTATACTCTAAAGCAACACTTTTAATTTATTGTTACGAACTTATAGCAACACTTTACTTATCAAATGCAACATTTATCAAATGTTGTCATTGTGTAAATGCAACACCATTATCAATCTATTGCAACACTTTATTATTGTTTTAAATTACATAAATGCAATATTTTCTAGACAAAAGAAACACATTCATTAATTTTTAAATTTAATGCAAATACAAATTTTTATTAAATTGCTTCGTGATAGTTTTTCTACTTACAATTCAATTTAACAAAAATAATATTATTTCATAACATATCGATCAAAAAGTATTTCAAGTATATGAACGTCTACAACCAAAATAAGGATCATCGAATGTATAAGCGATACAACAAAAAAGTAAATTACAATCTTGGCAATGCATATTTAATTCCTCTTCTTGTAATTTCTTTTATACGAAACCGACGCTTATCATGCACAACTCTCCTTCTGTCGATCACTTTGCATATGTCAAAAGAAAGTAACTAACATGCAACATATGAAAACACGTATTTAAACACAGTCTTACACATTAAATATACCAAGACTGCACAAATGTTTACATTAGTGTGACCCATATACATATTATAATGCAATTGATATTTGTAATAGAAACAAAAAAATGCATTGATATCTTATTACTCCTAACCACACAACAAATTACATTTAAAAAAAACAACAATAAAACATATATTCAACTACAGTGCCTACATATTGATTCCAATAGTCAATATGGACAGCAACTATCATATTATCCATTGAACAATTACAATGAACAACACCGAGCCTTGTCAACTAAGAAAGATGATCAAGTTACAACTTATCAAGTGCACTACTAGAGAAAGCCTAATAAAGCCAGGTTAAATAGACAATATAGCCCAGTTATTTAACCAGGCTTGAATGGAAGTGGCTTTATTATATACCCAAATAAAGCCCGGTTATATAACCGGGTCCGAAGGTAATAAAGCCAAGTTTAATGATAGATAACCTGGTCGGATTAGTAATAAAGCTCTGGAAAATACTTACATTGTCAGGATCTGAAACTAATTAACCAAGACTAACTGATTTGAATTTATCAGAGTATAAATCAATAATCTTGCTTTGAATCAAAGTTTAATTAAGAAGTTTACGGAATAACACTCAATTATTTTAACAAAAGCTTTCAGAATCAATAGCAAATAAACACAAGAAATAATCAAAACTGCTTGTATTGCTAATTTCAATGATTAGAATCACCTCTAATCTGTTTGATTAGACGAAGAACACAAACTGTTCTTAGGGTTTTACAACCTTAGAGGCTTATGAAAACTAAAACAAAAAGCAATTACAATTTTGAATATGCAGAAAACTCCTATACAATAGAAAGACCTATTCTATGTATTTATATTGCTTTTTGATTTGTTTCCTTGAAGGACTATGACTTCTCTGATAGTAGATATGCTGGAATCTTCGTATAGATATCTTTTCCTGAATATCAGCACTTTCTGTTTATGAAACTGTTGAGCAGCTTGAATCACTTGACAGCTTGAACAGAGCAGCTTGAGTTGTTTTACTCTGGTAGCTTGAACTTTTACACTGGCAGCTCGAGATTCTTCAACTAACAGCTTGAACTTTGTATTTACATGTAAATTCTACTAACAGTTTGAGAAGTTTAACTAACAGCTTGAACTTACTTAGACTATTTCCCAACAATCTCCCCCTAACTTAAATTCTTTACACAAGACTTTAAGTTCTATACAAATAAGGAAATAAACAAGTAAACTGTTATTTACAAACCAAGGCTTTCAAAAACTTACAACTGTGCAAGTTTCTGGTTGACAGCCTTCAAAAACTCTTTCTTCATCTCTTCTCTATCACAAGCTATCTTAACAGATTTCATTTGGAGTAGCATAGCTTTTGGTAGATCATAGAATTCAAGATTGAAGAACGTACCAGATCCATCTGAAAATTTGATTCTGTAAGTCCTTGATTTGACAAACAGATCAACTTGCTTGATCTTCATTCCCTTTTTGTTTGCATCCTCTATATCTTTCCTTATAGACTCAGGGTCAACAATGGACTTCAGATCTTTGATGACTTGCTTTACTTGTGGTAGAGCCGATCTTACTTGTGTCACAGACCTAATATTGTGCATCCTTGTGAGCTCATCTCTAGTCAACTTTTGAACCATATGCCAGAAGGTGTCATACTCTTCTTCTGGACCAGATTCCCTTCTTATTACAAACTGAAATCTTAAGTCAATATTGTCCAGTGGTTTAGCATACCAGTAATTGATAAGAGGTTTTGTAAAGTCATGCTGGTCTATTAATTTCTCTAACTCCATAGCCTTTTGTAGTTGTTGCTCAAACAACACCTTTTTAACTTGATCCAGCTTTGCTTGTGATAATGACTCTGATGCAGGAATGGAAGCAACAGCTTGATCAGAAGGAGCAGGGGCACTGGCAGCAGTTTGAACAAGACTTGTACCAGTTTGAACTGGTTCTTGGGATGTTTGGACTTCTTGGGAGACTTTGGCTTTCTTTCTTTTGTCCATCTCTTTGTCGTGGATATCTTGCAGCCTTTCTGTGCTCATGGACCGAGCCATCTTCTTTGGGATACCAGCTGCAAAGGCAAAATTTATTAGAAATCTTCTATGCTCAGCCTTAGAGTGCCCTGTTGGCAGCTTCCTCTTCTTTTCTCCTTGCTTGACCACAAACCCTTTTAAGTAATCACCTAAGGTTTCATCATCGTTCATTGGGGGCTGGGTTTGCTGGTCTAACTCTTGATCTTGTTCTTCTGCTAATTTTCTGGCAATTTCAGCATCAAAGGCAATCTGGGCTTCTCTGGAAGAAAATTTGTGCTTTGGAGACTCAATAAGAATGCACTTGCCCTTATCTTTTGTAGTAGAGGTTGTAGCTTGGACTGTACTGATTGGAGCTTGAAGACCTTCTCTAATAACAACTCCAGTTGCTTTTGAAGAAGCAGCTTGAGTTTCTAGGCTAACAGCTTGAGAAGCTGTTGGGACTGTCAGCCTAGATGGTGGAACTGTTGAGGCTGCTTGGACTGATTCTGTTGGAGCTGCTTGGACTGCTTTAGGAAACTCCTGATTCTCCCCATTTTTGGAAGCATTGGTTTGGTCAGGAGGACCTACAACCTTTGCCACTTGGGTTTGAATCAAACGCTCTAATTGCATGATCTTATTTCCACAGAGGGTAAACCCTTTATGGAGATAATCCATTCTCTGATTTTGAGCCACTTCTGCCTGCTTTAGTGCAATAATCTGTGCACCCTGTGCAGCAATGATGGACTTTTGGTATTCCACCATAGCTACAACAGGTTTCATCTTAGGATCCGTTAAAAGCATAAGTTGCAGACTAGCCTCAAGATCAGTAAACATTTGTGGTGCTTGTGATCTATCACTGGCATGAATACCAGAAGTAAAAACGTCTGGGCCCCTCTGTTCTTGGTTCTGGGGACTTCCAGCTGGTGTTTGCACACTTGCTGTTGCCATGGGCGTGGTCTTAAGGATGTTGGCACTGTCATGTGCCTCTTGTGCAGAGACAGCAGTAGTGTCAGCCACAGAACCCATATGGACTATCTCGGGTGAGATGTCCACCTCCTGAGTGAGGATGGGAGTGTCCTCAATGTGTACCCTTTGGATATTCTGTGCAGAAGTGTCCTCCTGCACAAGGTTATTTGGCTCTTGTCTGAGGGCTGAGGAGGAAGGAGCTCCTGGTCCTCTTTTCCTTTTATATAGGTATTTGAGTGGGGCTGTTGGCTGAACAATAGGATCAGAAGGAATTTGTGTATCATGAGGAGGGGGTTGGGGTCCTGGGGGTGAAGCAATAGTGTTAGGCTGAGCCTGCTCAGGACCCTCTCCTCTGTTTCTTGGAATGATGTTCATCATTGCAGAAGGCAATGGAACATCTATACTCAAAAAATTGGCACTTTGTTTTAAAAGCCTTTTAATGGAAGATAGTGAGTGCCGATGGGAAATATGTATCCTCTTATGTATATGAGAAGTGGTGCAGGTGTGTGCAATTATTTCTGCCAAAAATCTAGGATACATCAAAAACTTCCCAGTCTTTAGGAAATGATGCCTTAACATCCCCTGAAAAATCATATTTGAAAAATTGAACTGTTGGCCCGTTGAAAAGCACACTAAGGCAGTGGCAATATTGGAGGAAAATTCTGACCAACCAGTTCTTTTGGGGCTCATACACTGCTGAATAATATGCACAAGATATTTCCATTTAGGTGAAAAGTGTGCTTTCAAGAAAGTAAATGAATCAGCAGGACCCCTATATCCAATATCATGAAAACCAGTATGTAAAGCATTAAGGGTTAGGTCTGTTATACCTGTGGCATCTTGAAGATGCAAATGATGTCGAATGGAATCCTCAGTCACTGTGATGGAGGTGCCATCAATTTTGGATATTATAGAAGGAACGCCATTGATAGTTCGTACAGAGGCACGGTTCCAGAACTGCTCAATATGAGATATGTATATTGTAGGATTGATATTGAGGGCATGATGAATATGGGAGTGTCTTAGAAAATCCATCATGTCATGGAACGGCTGAAGTTCAGAGTGCTTTAGAGAGTACGGTAGGCAGTTGTGTTCTTTGACAAACTCCATTGAAGATTGAACGGAGGTTTTAGGGTTGCAAGGAAGAGTGTGTGAATCGTTCAGAGAGAAAAGAAAGGCCGTGGTATGAGATTTTGTAACTGGTAGTTACAACTGAATGAAACTGGGACCTTTAAAGGTTTTGAAAAAGGTTGGGTCCCGCGCACACACATTAAAGAAATTACCTAAATACCCTGCACACTTTGACAGATCAAGTGAATAACTAACAGTCCGAGAAAATGAACTAGCAGCTTGAGAAAATACTCAAGCTGTTAGTTGAAACTTAGGCTTCTTTTAATGAAACAATGACTCCCCCTTAAATAAGCATATGAATTAGATAATAATGAAAACAAATTAATCCATGTTTACCATACCAATATTTGATACCAGGAAAGTGAACCTTCCTACATCAAAACGTTTTGTAAATAGATCAGCTAACTGATCATCAGTATGTATTTTGCTAACTTGGATTAATTTCTTCTCATTACAATCCCTTATAAAGTGAAATCTGATGTCTATATGCTTGGTTTTTGGGAATTTCACTGGGTTTTGCACAATGCTGATTGCACTTGAATTGTCAATGTAAATAGGAGTGGATAAGAAGTTCATACCATAGTCTCTCAATTGATTTTGAATCCACATTACCTGGGAGCAGCAGCTTGCAGCTGCTACATATTCTGCTTCAGTGGATGAAGTGGAAACAGTTGTCTGCTTTTTGCATTGCCAAGAGACCAGTCTTGCTCCTAAGTATTGACATCCACCAGTTGTGGATTTTCTGTCAATGTTGCATCCACCATAGTCACTGTCAGAATATGCTGTTAGTTCAAGGGTAGAGTCTTTAGGATACCATAGGCCTAAATGTGGTTGGCCTTTGAGATATCTGAAGATTCTCTTAACAGCAACCAAATGAGAATCCTTTGGAGAGCATTGAAACCTAGCACACACACAGACAACAAACATAATATCAGGTCTAGAAGATGTTAGATACATAAGTGATCCTATATGAGATCTGTATAAATGAATGTCCACATCTATGCCATCTTTGTCTGTATGGAGCTGCTTGTGAGGATCCATTGGGGTGCTTGCAACTTTTGTGTCTTGATACCCAAACTTTTCCAGTATGTCTTTCACATACTTTGATTGACTTATGAAGAGACCAGTGGGCTTCTGCTTGACCTGCAATCCTAGAAAGAAAGTGAGTTCTCCCATTGAACTCATTTGGAACTTTTTGTGCATTAAAGCTTCAAACTCTTTGCACAAACAATCATTTGTTGAGCCAAAGATGATGTCATCAACATAGATTTGGACAAGCAGAATCTCAGCTTTGATGGACTTAGTGAAAAGTGTTTTGTCCAGAGTGCCTCTCTTGAACCCATTCTGTAGAAGGTATGATGACAGAGTGTCATACCATGCTCTTGGAGCTTGATGGAGACCATAGAGAGCCTTGTCTAACTTGTAGACCCTGTCTGGATACTTGTAGTCCTCAAAACCAGGAGGCTGACATACATAGACCTCCTCTTCAATTGTCCCATATAGAAAAGCAGACTTCACATCTATTTGATACACTTTAAAACCTTTGAAGCTTGCATAGGCCAAAAATAGTCTGATGGCTTCAATTCTTGCCACTGGAGCAAATACATCATCATAATCTATGCCTTCTTCTTGAGTGTACCCTTGTGCTACTAGTCTTGCTTTATTCTTGATTACTATCCCTCTCTCATCTTTCTTGTTTCTGAACACCCATCTTGTACCAATTGCTCTCTTTCCTTTAGGAAGACCAACCAGTGTCCATACATTCTGAATCTTGAACTGTAGAAGCTCTTCTTGCATTGCCTAAATCCAGGATGAATCTTTCAATGCTTCTGATGCCTTTTAAGGTTCTAGTTGAGACATGAAACAGGCATGTTCAAAAGCAGCTAGACTGAATTCAGGAACTGCTTGTTCAGCAGCAGCAGTCTCATTGTGAACCATTTTCCTTGTTTGTACAGGAGTACTTGGATCACCCAGTATTTGATTGAGAGGATGATACTTGTGAACTCTGAGGGTAGGCTTTCTTTCTGTCTGAAAAGAGGACCCAAGATTTGTATCATCTCCATCAGGACCAGTGGATGGTTCAGCTTCTGGAACAGCTTGACTTGAATCTGGGACTGTTTCCCTTTGTGTTGGAGCTGTTCTCTCAGGACTTGGGAGTGGCACTTCAGTGTCTGTATTTGTATTATGTTGAGCATTCAGAACCCCTGGAGGGTCACATGACAGAAGTGGTATAGTGGTGTATTCATCCCAATTGGTTGAATCTGCAGCAGTTTGAAACTTTGTGCCAACAGCGTGAGAATTTGTATTGGCAGCATGAGAATTTGTGTTGACAGCTTCAATCCTGTATGCATCAGCTTCTGCAGTATACTCAACAAAGCTCAGAGAATTTGTTAGTGAATCTAAATCAAACAACCAATCAGGACCAGTGCCTTTGACATTTGTAGTATTTTCATTAAATTCAACATTGGCACGTTCTTCAATGGTTTTAGACACACTGTTATATACTCTATAGGCTTTGCTTTGACTTGAGTATCCTACAAAAAATCCTTCTTCAGCCTTACTTTCAAACTTCCCTAAGTAAGTCTTAGTATGAAGAATAGTACATGGACATCCAAAAGGCTTGAAGAAAGCTATTAGGGGACTTCTATTATGGAATAACTCATAAGGAGTTTTCCCTTTAGATTGAACAACCTGAACCCTATTCAGAACATAACAGGCTGTATTAACAGCTTCTGCCCAGAAAGTCATTGGCAGGTTTGAATCAGCTAACATTGTTCTGGCAGCCTCAATTAATGTTCTGTTCTTTCTTTCAGCTACACCATTTTGCTGTGGTGTTCTTGGAGCACTATATTGTCTAGCAATACCTTTGGACTCACAAAAACTGTTTAGAATGTGATTTTTAAATTCGATTCCATTGTCTGATCTTATCACCTTAACTTTTGAGTTGGATTGGTTTTCTATCTTAAGAATAAATGACTTGACTAGCTCAGCAGTTTCATCTTTAGACCTAAGAAAGTAAACCCAAGTAAATCTGGTGAAATCATCAACAATAACTAAACAGTAAGCCCTTTTATTCAAACTCAAAACAGATTTTGGACCAAATAGATCCATATGAATCAGCTAAAGAGCAGATGAGATTGAATTTACTTCTTTGGCCTTATGAGAAGTTTTGTGTTGCTTGCCTTTAAGACATGCTACACAATGATCATCACATATGAACTCCTTTTGTGGTAAGCCTCTTACCAGATTCTTTTTGACTAAAACATTCATGGACTTGAAGTTCATGTGACACATCCTTCTATGCCAAAGGGCAGACTCATTGGATGATGCTTTGGATATCAAACAGCTTAAAGTATTTGATTTGGATAAAAGATTTGTGTCCAAACAGTAGACATTGTCCTTTCTTGGTGTTCTTAGTAAAACAAGATTTTCAGGAATTTTGAAATCTTTTGAAAGGACAATGCACTCAGAATCTGTAAACAAAACAATGTTTTGTTTGTCACAAATTTGAGAGACACTTAATAAATTATACTTAAGCTGTTCAACATACAAAACATCATGGAAAATCATGTTGCCTGCATTAACAGTACCTTTACCTGTAACCTTACCTCCTTTTGAGTTGCCTCCAAATGCAACAAATCCTCCATCAAAGCCTTTGAAATTTGACAAGCACTCAGAATTGCCTGTCATGTGACTAGAGCATCCACTGTCCAAATGCCATCTTGTTTTATGAGGTGACCTGTGGTTGCCCTGCACAAATAAAAGCTTAGTCAGTAGTGGAGTAAACCCAAACCAAATTGGTTTTGGGTTGGCTGTTGGTACACCCTGTGTGACGATAGCAGTCTAATCGATCTGCATTATGGTTTAAGTAATATTCTGAGTATTAACAAGTGTTTTGATATATATGTTTATATATGGTTGATATTTATTAGTGTTTGTATGTTTGAACTTGATGTAACGTATTACAAGAAGTTCAAACATAAAGTACAAAGATAAATTCAATCATATGTAATATTGTAAGGTTCAACACTTAGTTGTTTATGTAAAAGGCTAGATTCGAATTATATATGGGTTGACATTCGAATCTGTGATAGATTCGAATGTAACCATAGATTCGAAAATAGGCTAGATTCGAGACTGTCAGATGGACAGATTCGAATGGGCCTTGGGCCAGATTCGAGGTTGGCCCACAACAGACTCGAATCAGGGTCTATAATTAGGGATAGACTCGAATGATTAAGAGACTTTTTGCAGAATTCGTGAGGAATTAAGCAAGAGGCGATCTCGAGTTTATCAGCTAGGTGAGTGCCGTTTCGGAGAGAATTAGTACGTAGGATCGTTCGTGTGTCGTTCGTTCAGCGTCTAATAGTCTCCGTGTTTCCGTTGGTTGAGAGTTGTCCGTCTAACCGTCAACGAGGATTCCGCACTCGTTCACGGATCCGCGTCTAGATAGATCTTGCAGTCGTAGACCTTACAAGTGGTATCAGAGCCAGCGGAGTGTTCGTGGTGTTCTTCGTGTTCATCAGATACATTCTAGGTTTCTTGACGCTAGTTGGACGGTTTTGCTCTCAAAAACGTGTTTTTGAGCTTAGCAAATTCGTATTCGGGAAACACTTTGTTGTTTTTCACGTTTTTGATCGAAATCATTATTTTTCGTTTGAAAAATAGTGGTTTAATCTGTAAAACGTCAAAAAATCAACGTGTTAGCCGTTTTTCGAGTTTGCGGCGCTCGAATCTATAGGGGTAATTAGGGTTTTACTTTATTTTCGAGTCTAACCTAAATACGCTCCTTTCGAGTCAATTTCAGAGAGTTTCGAGTCTACCTTGTTTCGAATCTGTTACTTCATTCGAATTGGATCTCGAGTCTATATTGTTTCGAGTTTGTTTCGAGTTTGTTACTGTTTCGATTCTGTGCTTCGAATCTGCTGACATTCGACTCTGCTGTGCCTTCGATTCTAAGGATCTTCGAATCTGAGGAGTTCTTCGAATCTGACATAACTTCGAATCTAAGGAGTTGTTCGAATCTGACATTATTTCGAATCTAATTGACTTTTAAGACTTAATCGAATTTAATTTCAAAAGATTTAATATTAATTAGTTTCGAATCCATCTAGATTCGAATAAGTTAGTCTAAATCAGTTTCGAATTAAATTAATTAAGTTCAAATTCAATTTCTTTCAGAAAAGATGTCAAATCTTCAGAAATTCCTTGAGATGGATCACGAAGTTGGGAAGGCTAATGCACCGCCAAAGCTGATGAAAGTTGAGGATTATTATTGGTGGAAGGACAGATTTACGGATTTTGTACGATTCAACGATATGCGCATGTGGGTGTGCATAGATGAAGGGTACATTCCACCAGTATCTGAAGTTGAAGGCCGTCAAAAGGTCTTGTCATATCAGATGATGAAAGAAGATGACAAGAAACTATTTGAAGCTGAAAACAAAGCTTTCTCCATTATCCGTATGGCTTTACCTCAAGATATCTTACACACATTTCGGACTCAAAGGACGTCGAAGGAACTTTGGGAGTCTCTCCAGAAAAGGTGTGAAGGTAATCCACGGGTGCGTAGAAAGCGTACAGAGCTGTTGACTCAACAGTTTGCAATTTTCAAGGCTATTAAGGATGAACAGTTGGATGATATTATCACAAGGTTCTATCATCTGATAACTGAACTTGAAAGTCATGGAATTGAGTATTCGGACACTGACAAGAACAACAAGCTTCTTGATGCCCTACCAGCCAAATGGGCTATGTACGTGGCAATGATTAAGCTTAATGAGGACAAGTATTATGCTCAATCACTTGATGATATTGTGGGAACGTTGAGGGCATATCACTTCGAGATGATTAAGGCTGAGACTGATTACGAGCAAGTCCAGAATCCGGCTATGTATTTTGGAAAGACATCTAAATCATCAGTGACAGCTGAACCAAAGAGTGCTACAGCGTTTTTCACCGGAGAAACGTCATCGCCACCAGAGTCCGAAGACTCACTGAATCGCGCGTTCTTAGGGTTAGGAAGATCGGAAGAACCGCAACCTCAAGTCCATCAGGCACCGACAAGTCAGAGCTACTCAAAGATGCCGATGAGCGCAAAGTCCGCAGAAGAACATTTGAATCTGCTTGCTTCCTTTGTGGCAGCTTATGGAAATTGTGTTCAAGGGAAAATCAATGACCCAGCTCTATGGGATGAAGATTATGATCAGGTCGACCCTGATGACTTAGAGGAAATGGATCTTAAGTGGCAACTGGCCATGGTGACCCAGAGGGTAAAAAGATTCATCAAGCGAACTGGGAGGAATCTGCAAATGAACAACAAAGGGATAGGATTTGATAAGTCTAAGGTCAAATGCTACAACTGTCAGGGATTGGGACACTTCGCCAGGGAGTGTCAAAGACCGAAGGTAGAATCATACCAAGGACAGAGTCAGCATCAAGGACAGTACCAAAATCAGTCCCAACAGAGATACCTTCCGAGTTCTTCATCTGGTCAAGCCAATCTAGCGGGTCTAATATCCAATGTCACTTCTGACAGACAGCTAGATGGTACCTATGACTGGAGTTCACATCCTGAGTCCAATGCTAGAGCCTTCATGGCTGAAGTTACTGAAACTGGATGTGATGTGGATGAGCAGACCACACGGGACAGCAGTCCGATGTGGGTAGAGAAGGCGAATGATCAGACCGTGCTGGAGTTTGCTGCTCAGATGGCCAACGTGGAATCTGATAACTCTAAGGTTAGTCTTTCTTATTCTCTATTTCAAGAATTATGTGCTTTGTGTGCTACTTCTAATGATAGGTTAAATCTAGTCTTAGAATCACATAAAACTATATCTGCTCAAAATGAAAATTTAAAAATTGAAAACGCTAGCCTAAATGATATAAAGCAAGATTTAAAAGAAAAGCTTAAGGCTGATGCTCAAGACGTAATCGTTCTAAAAGACAAACTGAGTGAGCAGTGTGTTAGGATAGAGCTTATGTATGAGCACGTAGAGGCCTTGACCAAAAGTCTGAAAGATAAGGACATAGAGCTAGCCGAGACCAAAGTTAAGGTAGCAGAGGCAAATAGCAAGTTGGAGAAGTTTAGGAATTCAAGCTTAAATCTAGGGAAAGTCTTAGATGCCCAAAGACAGTCTAAGAAGCCTGTAGGTCTAGGTTTTCACGAAATTCCTCCACCTTTCAATGCGAATTATGTGCCTCAGCGTCAGGAGAAAACTGACAACTCAGTAGTTTTAGAGGACCTACCTGAACCGACACCTGAGCCTACAGTTGAAAATACACCTAAGGTGGCTGACTCTACTGTCAAGGTCAAGAAAGTGAAATTTGTGTCTTCCTCCAGTGAAACACCTGCAGGAAAACAGAAAATTTCATGGGCTGACCAGGTCGAAGAGACAGACACTGTAGATGTACCAAAGGAAGTAGACACTAGTGAGACACCTAGATCTAGGGGACCAACCAAAAAGTCCATGGATAAGATGTCTTGCTTTAGATGTCACGAGAAAGGGCATGTTGCTTCTCACTGTCCAAATAGGAAAGCAGATGTTACCCCTAAGACAGTGAACCCAACACCTGTTAAGCCCTCACCAAGTGTGGCGAGCACAAGTAGTTCTCAGAGTACCGAGAAAACTGTGCAGGCCGCACCAAAACCTGTTGTGAAACAAACACCGGTTAAGGTTGGACCAAAAGAAGTGGTTAGGACAAATTCACCGAATCGTGTCATTAATCCATCTAGGTCAGCACCTCAGCAAGTCTATAGGAGCACCACACCTAGCAGGTCACACACTCCAGTTAGGTCACATACTCCAGTTAGACATTATGTTCCGGTAAGAGCTCAGGGATCACAGTCTGAAATGCAGTATAATAAGAGTTATTCTAGAGCACCACAACAAATGCCTACTCAAAGGCAAAGAGTGAATCTAAATCACTCGGCACCACAACAGAATTCAGTTCAAAGGCCCAAGTCACCTGAAAGGCGAGATGGGTACTTGAAAGAGTTCACGTATGTGGACGAGAATGGTATTACCAAGTCAGTCATGGCTTGGGTTCCCCGTGATAACTAACCTCTTTTCTTTCATGTGCAGGAGATAACTACCGGTCCAAACAACAAGTGGTTCGTCGACAGTGGTTGCTCCAGGCACATGACGGGGGGAAAGAAGTCTTCTCACAGACTTCAAGGGGGGTAATAGGGGATTCGTATCATTCGCGGGTAACAAGGGTGGAAATATCACTGGAACTGGAGAAGTCACTAATGGGACGATTACATTGGATCAAGTTTATCATGTTGATAAACTGGTTCATAATCTCATTAGTGTATCTCAAATCTGTGATAAGAAGAACTCGGTGTTATTTACTGACACTGAGGCGTTAGTGCTAAAGCCGGGATTCAAGATACCTGAAGATTGGATATTGATGCGGGCTCCAAGGAAGAATGACTTGTACATGCTCGATATGAAAAAGCCAGATAATTCGATGGGTCCGATCTGCTTACTATCAAAAGCTTCGGAGACGGAATCGGTTTTGTGGCACAGACGCATGGCTCACTTGCACCTAAGGAAAATGAATTACATAACGAAGAATGGTTTGGTGCAAGGTGTGCCTCTGAAGAGCTTTCAGTTTGAAGACAAGTGTCTACCGTGCATGAAGGGCAAGCAACATAAAAAGACACACAAGTCCAAGAAGCTGAACTCCATAACCTCGACATTCGATTTGTTGCATATGGACCTTTTCGGCCTTATCAACAAAAGGAGTATAGGAGGTAGTTGGTTTTGCTTAGTTATCAACGACGATTACTCACGTTTTTCTTGGGTTTTCTTTTTAGGTTCGAAGGACGAGACGGCTGCAAGGCTCATCGGGTTCTTGGACCAAGTGGAGAACTCATACGGAACTAGGGTTAAACATATTCGTAGTGATAATGGGACTGAATTTAAAAACTCTGTAATTGGTGTATATTTCCTATCAAAGGGCATCGTGCATCAATTCAGTGCACCATATGAACCTCAACAGAATGGGGTGGCCGAACGTAAAAATAGAACTTTGATTGAGGCTGCAAGGACTATGCTTTCGGATTCAAAGCTTCCTACCATGTTTTGGGGGGAGGCAGTGAATACCGCGTGCCACATTTTAAACCGAGTCCTTACAGTCAAATCAATGAACAAAACATGCTATGAAATTTTGAATAAACGGCCACCTAACTTAACTGGATTCGAACCGTTTGGAGTACCATGCACACTTTTAAGAACAAAACATCAACCGAAGTTTGGTGAAAAGGCTGACGAAGGATACTTCTTAGGTTATGTGCCAAACTCACCAAACAAACGGGTGTTTAACAAAACAACTGGTACTGTGGAGATTGTGTATAACATTGAAGTCACAAGTTATACACATGAACCCCAAACTGGTCCGGAATGGATATTTGACTATGATAAGTTATTTGAGTCATTTAACATTCCTCTGGATTATAATGCAGGTACAATAGAGAAGGACTTGGCGACGTTGCATCTGAACGACGATGGCCAAATCTTTCCAAGAACCACGTTCGAATCTACTTCCGAGCCTACTGCGACTATAGATGGGTCTCCAGAAGTTGCTGATCAAGAGGCACCTACCACTGAGAATCAGACTCAAGCATCGAGTTCCAACTCTGAGGAAAATGTCCGTGAGGAGGAAAATGTAGAAGCTGAGCCTGTTCCCCCATTAGGTGAAATAGGATCCAACTTAGGAGATAATCTAAGAGTTGATGATATAGAGACCTGTAGGATTAACAAGAACCATCCAATAGATAGCATCATAGGAAATCCTAACGAGGGTGTGAGGACTCGGAGTAGTGTAAATAACAACACTGTGTTGTTGTCGATGATAAACGACTCCGAGGCATATCACACATGTCTATATTCGTGTTTCATATCGCAAGTAGAGCCCAAAAATGTGCAAATGGCACTTAAGGACAACTCTTGGGTTGAAGCAATGCAGGAAGAACTTTCACAATTTAGGAAACTAGAAGTGTGGGAGTTAGTTCCGTTACCTCGAGGGGAGATTGCAATAGGAACCAAATGGGTTTTTAAGTGCAAGAGAGACGATCGGGGTATAGTCACGCGCAACAAGGCGAGATTAGTTGTAAAGGGTTTCAACCAAGAGGAGGGAATCGATTACAACGAGGTTTTTGCACCTGTAGCAAGGTTAGAAGCAATTAGGTTGTTTTTAGCGTTTGCCTCCTTCAAAGGCTTTAAAGTATATCAACTGGATGTTAAGAGTGCTTTCCTGTACGGGAAAGTGAAGGAGTTAGTGTATGTAGAACAACCGCCCGGATTTACAGATCCAAAATATCCTGAGAGAGTATATCGCTTAGATAAGGCTCTTTACGGATTACATCAGGCACCTAGGGCATGGTATGAGACTCTATCCAACCATCTGTTAGAAAATGGCTTTGAGAGAGGTAGGATAGATAGTACTCTATTTGTGAAGAGAAAGGGAGATCACTTTATCTTGGTACAAGTGTACGTCGATGATATCATTTTTGGATCATCAGACGAATAGATGTGCAAAGATTTCGAAAAGGTGATGAAGTCTAAGTTCGAGATGAGTGCTATGGGGGAGTTGAATTTCTTTTTAGGGTTACAAGTTGACCAAAAGAAGGAAGGGATGTTTATTCATCAAACTAAGTATGTCTACGACATATTAGAACGGTTTGGGATGGAGGGAACTAAGTTGACTGCCCATTTCAGCACGCCGATTCAAGTGAATCACAATCTCGGGCCGGGTACTGAAAGTGATTCCGATGTGGATCCGACTTTATATCGGGCCATGATTGGGTCACTTATGTATTTAACTGCTTCAAGACCTGATATTATGTTTGCTGTTTGTATTTGTGCTAGGTTTCAAGCGAATCCGAAGGAGTTGCATATGAAAGCTGTGAAGCGGATTCTACGATACCTCAAGTCGAAACCGAAGCTGGGACTTTGGTATCACGCGGAGGGAGATCTAGAGTTGGAGGCGTTCACAGATTCGGACTACGGAGGATGCAGCTTGACGCGCAAATCAACGACTGGAGGTTGTCAGTTCCTATGAGGGAGATTGGTGTCCTGGCAATGCAAGAAACAAACATCGGTAGCCGTGTCAACGTGCGAGGCCGAGTATGTAGCTGCTGGTAGTTGCTGTTCACAGGTTCTGTGGATACAACAACAATTGCGGAATTACGGTTTGGCTTACACACAAACTCCTATTAGGATAGACAATCAATCTACAATTGCTATAACTAATAATCCAGTTAAACACAGTAAAACAAAGCACATAGACATTAGGCATCATTTTATTCGTGATTGTGCTGAAAAGAACTTAATCAAACTGGTAAAAGTGGCAACAGAAGATAATAATGCAGACTTATTTACCAAAGCGTTTGATAAGTCACGGTTTGAGTATTTAATTCAACTGAACGGAATGCGCAACCCAGAGTAATTTGACCTTAGTAGTAGTAAGTTTATTTTCTTTTAGAGTCGTAGTATTTCTTTCTTTATAGTAGTCTGCTAATTTAGGAAAGTTTCTATTTTTAGTAAGTTTCTAATTTTAGTAAGTTTCTATATTTAGTAAGTTAGTAGGTTAGCTTATTTTACTGCTTTTTCTTATGAAAAACAAAAGAAAAAAGAGAGAAAATTACAAAAATACAAAAAAGAGAATATCAGAAAAGGAGTTAAGTCTTAGATTCATAGGTTCAAAGTGACGAAAATTAGCACCGTCGTTACAGACTCTAAGTATTTAGGCTTTCACACATAATGCAACTAAATCCTAAGTGTTATACTTTATTTAGTTCGATGTGTTGGTAGGCATAATACATATAGGGAATCTCAAGGCTAATAAAATATTCTAGAAAAAGTCAAGCGTGTCACTAACCTAGATGTACGACCAATCGGTCTTAATTTTTATGTACAAGACATACAAACATTGAGTCTAAATGAGGTATGCAAACTTTCTGGGGATGTATGGCAACATCAAATACATCTGAAAATGGAAAGAATAGAAATATCATGTAAAACTGAGAGTCGAAAACATGCAACTCTGTTGTACGTAAGTACAGACCTGTTGTCTCTGTTTAGATTCGGGTTAGCAGACATGTCGCTTTGTTGTACGTCAGTACAGACCTGTCACCGCTATCTGCTAACTTTAAAAATAAACCTTAAGTCGAACTAAGACACTTTGTTGTATGAGAATACAGACCTGTGTCCGATGTTTGTCTTTTAAAGAAAGTTTGCAAATACCAACAAGTTAGAATCTTTGTCTGTGTGCCTTGATCATAAAAGTATGTCTATGTCTGCATCACGTAAGATAATTTCCTGATAAATAAAAAGGCCAAGGGATATTCCGAAATGTAGAATGTTTAAAGGGGTAAAATACCAACAATCGGCTAAATGGGTATGTCACGACAAACAATCAAAGGAATTCAAAAAATTCCTAAGTGTGAAAGTTTAAGTACTGAAAGTTAGTATCGGACATCGCTATCTGATTGAACCTTTCTTAGACTATACTCATCAAAAATATGTTGTTAAGTATTTAGCTTAGATTGTAAATTTTTTCTTAAGTCTAGATTAAATTTTTGGTCAAAATTTTATTTTACTTAATTTTATTTTATTTTATTTTATTTTTACCTTAGTTTATTTTATTTTATTTTAGTTTAGTTTAATTTTTACTTAGGTAAAAGGTCAAAAGTTACTGAGGGTGCATTCAAAGTTGAATAAAATAAACATTGCGTGAAATATCTGTTGCTTAGGGTAAAAGAGTTGGCATAGTTTATCTGGTTACACAATACCATAGAAAAAAGTTGGAAAAGTTGAACTTATTTCAAAATTTTCGAAATTTTTCTAAGTGTTGGAGGTTTCGAATCTAAGACAGACTCGAATAAGGAGTACTTCGAATCTGTCAGTAGATTCGAATCTATGCTTAGACTCGAGGGTTGGTGGTATAAATAGGTTAACAGTAGGTCATTAATACTATCTGTTTTCGAATCTATACTATCGAATCTATTCAGGCGATTTCGAATCTATTTTCTCGAGTCTATCGTATCTCTCCTAAACGACATTTTGTCGAGTTTCAAGCTAGTGTGTTCGATTCTACTACTAGATCTAGGTATAATCAACTTGATTGTACAAGTTTCATGTAGTTTTATACACAATTTAAGGCCAAATCATCGATTTTTGAAGTTTTATAGGTTGAAATAGGGTTTTTGCTAAATTACCAAGTTTGGACCTATAAAAGATCAAATTAAAGACATACATCAATGATTAGAACCTAGTTGAACTAATGTATGTGATTTACCAAGTTCAAAATGGTTAAAATCTTGGGTTTTTGTTGAAAATTCATTCGTCGGGGCTTCGAATCTGTTCTAGGATTCTCGAATCTGATCATGGGTTTCTCGAATCTGTCATTAGATTCGAGATGACCATGATATTCGAATCTGTCCATTAGACTCGAAATGGGACTCTTCGAATCTGTCCATTACACTCGAATATGGACACTTCGAATCTGTTGCTTTCGAATCTGTACTTTATTTAATTTGTTTAATTTAAATTTTATTAAACTTGTGGAAATTTAATTGTGTTAGATTTTGTATTTAATAAAGTACAAAATAAAACAAATTTGAATTTAAACAAGTTTATTGATTTTTAATGAGTCTAACAGTTTTATTTATTGTGCAGATATGGCAGTTCGCGCTTTTGTCCCGAAGCATAATATGGTCCTTAATCCAGTTAATGATATCCCTGAGGCACAGGGTTATCGTGAAGTTTTGGACTTCCTAGCTGAGTCTAGGATTAGCTATGCTTTATATCATAACATTCCCATTGTAATTTCGTATGTACGACAATTTTACGATCATTTACAGGTGGACTGTACTGTCACCCCGACAGTTATCAGAACCAGAATCGCTGGCCAACCTCTTGTCTTCTCAGCAGATATGTTGCGCCAAGTGCTACAGTTGGGTTCACAGGAACAAGAAGACGGGCCTATAGACTTTCCATTGAGTATTAGGCAAGCCGCGTTTCTGAGAATGGGCTATAGTCTGGACGTTACGAAATCATCTTATATGAAAAGTGGATTGATAGGGCAGTGGCGATTTCTGGTCCACGTGTTCATGGTTTGTTTTGCGCCAAAGAAGGCTGGTTTTGATTACATCGTCTCAAAGATCCAATCAGGGGTGATTGCGATGGTGTATAATAGGAAGTTCAGCTTCTCGCAGTTGTTTTTCTCGGAATTCATCCATCAGATTACAGCTCCTGAAAGAGAAAGATTCCTTCTGTATCCAAGATTTGTGATGATGTTGATAAGGCACTTCTTGCCAAATTTGCCACAATCAGATGACACTTTGAGCGTCAATGTTATGGATAAACGCATATTTGCTGATTGTTCCTCACATCGAGGAAGGTTAGCGGTTCCGGTGGCGCGTCCATTATTTGGAGCAATTGTAGACAGGGAATTTCAAGCCCCAGGTGATGCCAACTGGGCAGGGGTAGTTGATATTCAACAACAGCAACAGCAACAGCAACAGCAACCGCAACGCCAACAACAGCCGCGTGCTAGGCCGCGTGATCCACGACGCCAACAGCAACAACCTGCTAGTCAAATTCAGGCATCCAGGCCATCAACAAGTGAACAACCACAGGCACAAGAAGCAGGGACTTCAGGTGCAGTCCCTGAATCTGAGCAGCTTGCTCAGACTTTGGAGGAAATATGGTCTTCTGGTCCTAATGCAAATGAAGATGTGGCAGCAGCATTAGTAGGTGAGCTGCTTAGTCCGCCTGGAGATGAAGATGATATATTTCGTGATGTTGAGGAATATGAGCCAGAGCAGGCTGCTAACGTTTTTTCATCATCTGCAACTGAATCAGAAGAGATGGAGGAGTTAGAGGTTGAAGCTCCTGAGTCAGTATCAACTGAACCACCTGTTCAAATTGGAACTTATGGTTCGAGATTGATTATAAATGAAGGTGTTTCGAGGAGGCGCGTGAATAGGGAACAGGAGGAGTCTGATTTTGAAGAAGAGGAAGTTCCTCAACTAGTGACAAGGCAACGGGCCAAACGTCACAGGTTCATGCAAGGATCCTCTTTAGCTTCAGTAGAACAACCTGAAATTCCTCAACCTCAGGACCCTCAAACCACCATTCCACCATCCCCACCTCATGATGAACCATACATCCCATCGCCGATCATTCCAACTCCAATTCAATCCATCCCATCAACCTCATCCTCATACGCCGACAATCAAAGGTTTCTGCAGCTAAAAGCTCGAGTTGACTTCCAAAATATCCAGATCTTAGGCCTAACAAAGGCAATCGGTGAGATTCAGACTCATAATGCAAATCTTGATAAGGAGAATGCCGATCTAAAGAAGATTGTGGAAAAAGTTCAGGAAGAGAACTTAGAGCTAAAAACCTTTGTTTGTGATCAGTCTGCTGAGATAAGGTCGATGCGCTCCCTAATTGAGCAGCTAATGAAAAATTTACAGGCTCAGGGGGAGACATCGTGCCGAGATTAGGAGGTGCAGAGAAGAGATGATCATGAAGGCGATGATCCCGGTGCGAACAAAGAGATTGAGTCTGTAGATTTTTCTGCAGCTCAAGTTACACAAGTTGAGGGGGAGCCTAATCAAGGCGAAGGACAAAGGGGTGAAGCTAGTTCATCTAAACAGCCTTCAGACTTTGAGATCAGTGAGATGATTGAAGCACTCATGGATCTTGATGATGATGCACTGGATGGAGGTTTTGATTATGAAGATGAAGAGCTTGAAGAAGGAGAGTTTATTCCGGAAGAGATAGTAGATTGGCAACCTGAAGATGAAGTAGTAGCTGATGAGGATGATGAAGCTGACGAAATAGTTGTACAGCGGAATCCTATCACTGACACTTATATGATAGATGGAGATAGAATTGTCGATGTTGACATAGTGAATGCTGCTTTGAATCCTAAGTCATCGACTGAAGAACCAGCAAGAGAGCTAAGTAACGAAGAAAAAAGGAAGCTATGGTTCAGAGCCGAAGAGAAGGAGTTAGCAATTAGGAAATCAATGAAAGTGCCTGGTACAGGGAAGCTATCTGAGCGAATCTTAAGTTGGTTCTTTGACAGAGATCTTCAACTTTTTATAATTAAAAGAAAAGACGGGCTTCAGTACATTAGGCGAACATTGAAAGCATTCAACACCCTTCCAAAGATTGAAATCACAGCGCTTGCATGGAAAGATCTGATAAATATTGGTGATGATCCTTATGCGAATGTGATTGAAAGAATAATAAGAAAGGAGGGGAGATCTAGGAAGTTTGAACGGTTGAGTCCAAGGGTCGGAAGAAGAGTCGAAGATAAGTCACGTATAGATCCTCTTACAGGCCGACCTTGGATGAGGATTCAGTACAAACCAGTGAAATGGCCGAGGAAGGTACCTCTGAAGAAAATGCCACAGAATGTTTTGCGAAATCTGAAGTGGTGGTATGCTGACACGGAAACTGAGGAAGCGGTTATGGAAGACTTAGAAGAAAAAGTTATTCTTAGAGTCTATGACCCGCTTCACCTGGTGAACCTATCTAAAGAAGACCTGCAGATTTTGTATAACTGTAAGATTTCCAGTGACGCACATATGGATACTGAAGCTAGTAAGTATGAAAATGTGGTCAAGGTATGCGTTGAAAAAGGTCTGTATGCTGGTAGTGTTTTGAATCAATAATAAACCATGTTCTCAAATCAAATGTGTGAATTATTAGAAGCTATCGTCAAGGGGGAGTCTGTTGGTACATCCCGTGTGACGATAGCAGTCTAAGTTGTCTTACATTGTGATTGAGCATATGTTTGGTATATATATATTATGTATGATTGATGTTTATCAGTGTTTGTATGTTTGAACCTGATGTAACGTATTACAAGAAGTTCAAACATAAAGCTCAAAGATAAAATCAGTCATAAGGTAATATCATAAGTTTCAAACACTTAGTTGTATATGTCAAAGGCTAGATTCGAATTGCATAAGAGGATACATTCGAATCTGTGATAGATTCGAATGAGACCTTAGATTCGAATATAGGATAGATTCGAGACTGTCATGTTGAACAGACTCGAATGGGCCTTGGGCCAGATTCGAGTCTGACCCACATCAGATTCGAATCAGGGTCTATAATTAGGGATAGACTCGAATGATTAGAAGACTTTTTGCAGAATTCGTGAGGAATTAAGCAAGAGGCGATCTCGAGTTTATCAGCTAGGTGAGTGCCGTTTCGGAGAGAATTAGTACGTAGGATCGTTCGTGTGTCGTTCGTTCAACGTCTAATAGTCTCCATGTTTCCGTTGGTTGAGAGTTGTCCGTCTGACCGTCAACGAGGATTCCGCACTCGTTAACGGATCCGCGTCTAGATAGATCTCGTAGTGGTAGACCTTACAATAAAACTAAAACTGGGAATATATTAGATATATAAAAATCAACACTCACTTGGATACATATTTTACGATTAATGGTGTAAAAAGGTGTAAAAAAACACTTTGGATGTTTTTGGTCAAAGAAAAGTAAGTTAGAATTAAATCCAACTATTTTAATTTTTAAAGTTCAAGAGTTTGAAACTTTGATGTAAACCGATTCATGGACATATTTTATTAATTTCAGAAAATCAAGTATGGAGTTCTCCAGTATTCCCCAATTTCTTAAAATCAACAAAAAATGTCTTTTACGATTAATTAAGTCAACTAAATCTAGCTTTTAGAGATTAAAACTGTCTACACGTCAAGCGCTCGGAAATAACTCTAAATATTCAATTTAGCCGCATGAACATTAATAAAGTATAAGGAAATCAAATATTAAACTAATCTTATGATCACAATATTGCTAAGGATTAATTTGCATACAATGATTTCACAATTTATTAATTAGCCACTATCTCATAATCACAATAATGCTAAAAATAAAAACCAACTAATAAATCACATAAATTTGATTAAGTTTATAAAAATTAAAATTAATAATTAATAACCATCATCACAATAATGCTAGAAAATCAACTATAACACTGATTCTACCAACATTAATCGTATGAATCAAACAATTTTCAACCAAAACCATCAAAATACTCCACTAATCCATATAAAAACGTAACCCAAGCATGTGTTTAACTAAATTACTCACTAATCGTGCTAATAACAATAAAATAAATGATATCTATGCTAGATATTACCATTACAGAAAGTTTAAGGGAAAGTGTGTACCAAAATCGGATGAAAAACTCAAAATAAACCACAACCGAATGCTTTAATCTACTCCAATAACCGAATGCTTTAGCTAATCTAACCCAAACTATGATACAATATCGAAAACCCTACTTACACCTACTAATCGCACCTTAAAGTGTGCGAAAAAGGCAGCTCCAATAAGATAAAATCGAAGGTTACCCTAATTTGGCCGATGATCTCTTTTTAATCAGATTTGACGCGTCGTGATCACGACAAAGTCGTGGTCACGAGCCTGAGTCGTGGTCATTACAAAAGTCATAGTCACGACCTGAATGGCTTTGGCAAACTCATTCCAGCTTCAAGGGAGGACGGCTAAATCCTTGAAATCAACGTTTTCGCTTCATTTTTCATCTATTTGGAAACATGGCGGCTTCAAACCTACGAAATACAAATATGAAGCAAATTAATACCATTTTCACGTATAACGAGGCTAAAACCTCCAAAATTTAAGAGAAAATGATACAAAAAATATATACAAATGACATCATATCATCCGCGAGTTATAACTCGTGAATAAGTCACCATCCACAAAAACATAAACTAAGGGACCAAACTTTCTAAGATAAACACGCGGACATAGTATCATCCACGAGTCATAACTCGCGGATATAACTCTATCCGCAGTATTCCTACAAAGTGATATAGTTTTTGAAACTCATCTAAGTTAAACCTGTGATCAAAGGCACTTCCGCAAGTTACAACTTGCGGATAACACTTCAAACGCAGGTTGGGGAACATCTAGACTTAGAAAATATTTTCAAAACTCATCCTTCACTCCTAGCTTCATCCGAGAGTTGCAACTCTCGGATGACACTACATCCGTAAGTTTTGTTAAAAATTTTCTAAGTCTGTTTTTTTTTCAAACGGTGTTGAGCTCACTTGAAAGTTCACTTGTTCAGGGGTTTCAAATCTTGTTTTAAGGCTGTTTCCTGTGATTTAATCTGAGTTGGGACTGGTCTTGTAGACTTTGGTTCTACAGACGGACGTTTCTTACCGAGAAGTATTCTGTAGAAGCCCTTTAACAAATCAGTTTAATTCTATCAAACGCCCAAAACAAGAAACACTTCTGAACAAGTTGTATATTCCTTAATAATACATATCTGACTTTATAACTCTCTGACAGGTACAATGACATCTCGTTCACAATCAGGTGAAAATGTACCTCACGTGAGCCCCCAACACTCAAACCCCAATCAAAACTCAGATGACGAAATCACATCCAGATCAGTAGCTCATCCACCTAGACCCTCATAACGCATATTCCCCAAACAAATGTGGCTACCCATTAAACCCAATATACTTCTTCCTTGACACAGCCTTTCTCCATAAATCTGAGGAAAACACTGACATCAAACTGTCTAACTAGGTCGTCGAAGAAATTTTAATGGGACATCGAATCTCCTATGCCTTAACTAGCCGTCCCCACCCACGTCCACCACAAGTTTATGTCCAGCAATTCTGGCATACCCTCACCTATCACCCTGACCCTGATAACATGTGTATCTCTAGTGACATTAAGGACCACACTATAGATATCTTATTTCCCAAATTTCGCCGCATTCTCCGTCTCCCTCGCCGACGAGATTTTCCTGGCCGCCCTGTATAGGATGACGATTTGCCATAGGAACAAATTTGCAGAGAAATCGTGCAGCTGAGCTATGATGGCAACTTCCACTAAGCCTTAGAATTCTTCCACCGAAAGCTCCTGGGAGACTGGTATTACATGTACTCTATTCTAGACCACTGTCTCACTGTCAAAGCATCCGAAGCTGATCGCGCAAGTCTCTGAATTCTACGGATCTTTCACAGCTTGGCCTACAATCGCCACCACAACAACGCCTGGACCCTATGGAACGAATTAATAGAAGTTATCCAGGCTAAAGGAACCAAACGAGCCAGAAAATTCGTCCCAGCCCAGCGATTCCTTCAGCTCATCATCTCCCATTACATGACCCAAATTCCTGTCATCCGTCACCGAGATCACGAAATCGCAATACGAGATTTCCAAATAAAATATTTTCACGATCCGATCTCTCCTCCGAATATTCAAGTCATGCCATTACCAGAAGAGCTGCTTGCCTATGCAGATCAATATTCTCAGGCTATTAGACAATATAGAGAGAGAGAAGCTCAAATGGTACAGCCAGGACCGGCTGCGCCTGCCCAAGCAGCAAACCTCAAGTTTTTAGGTCTAGGGGGAGTGTAGAGAGAAAATTAAAATGAGAGGGGAAATGAGGGTAGAGAGCCTGAGAATGAAGAAATATAAGATAAGGGAAGTGAGGAAACGCATACTGCTCATCTATCACCCCTGAATATTCCCTCTCCTGATGATGACAACGATGATAATAATGATGATGATGATGATGTCACTCCCCCCGCCTGACCTCCAATGCGCTCTCTCGCTGCTTTGCGAGAAATTATCAAGAGTCGAGGGGGAGTTAGGAGAATTCCTAGGGATTTCGAGCCAGAAATAAGTCGGGCTATCACATATGCTACTGGCGCTCATGTGTTAGGCGCCGATATTGAAATAGACACTACTAGCCCAGTGGTGCAAGCACAAATCCCACCCAGCCACTCACCGGTTTCTCAACAAGCCGGTGTTTCAATTTCGCACGGGGATTTAGCACACAATCTATCTGGGGCTCATTTGGAGTTCGCGGATATTGAACAAGGATGACAACAGCCTCAGTCGCCGCCATCAATTTCTGCATAATCGAGTCTAGAGCCCGTTGATATTGAACAATCCTTGGCTAAGACACTCGAGTCGATCCAAACATAACTCCTGAGTGGAATTGTCGGAACACTTGGAGCTGTGCGTACTGAAAGTATGCCAGCGATGATGAGTGGTAGTCATGTCATGGCCACATCAATGACATCCATGAGCACAGGCCATCAAGGAACCTCTTCGGAGTCTCCCGAGATGCAACGGAGAGGCTAAGTGGCCCCGGGTTACACCCGGACTCAGTGTCCAAAACTGAGTGTGCTGAGTTTAAGGCGCTCATGTCACAAGAATTAAGTGATATGTTTAGCTTTCAAGAACCAGTCATTCCATAAGCCCCCACCCTTGATGACGCCAAACGCACATTTCATTCACTACTTAAAGCTTCATCCAATCTATCATCCACAAACGCCCTGTTGCTAGAAGTATTAAACAACGAAGCCTCCGGCTCCTTATCTTCTACAACAGCAAACCCCCTGGTTACTCAAATGGGCGAGCTCTTAAAAGTTATTGCTGAATCCTGTCAAGTTGCCGCCCACGGTACCAAACGCAAGCATGATGATCAGGAGGATCCTGATCACCATGAGTGGGAGAAAAAGGCCAGAGCCAGTGGCAAAGCTCCGATGGTATTCGAAGAAACAGCTCCTCCGAGTCCAAAACAAACTGCTCCTTCTTGTCAAGCAGGGCCCCATCAAATTGAAACAGAACTCCAAGATGAGTCTCTTGAGGAATCTATATCAGGAGCTCATCTACCTCTCACTGTTTGGAAGGAACCCAAAAACTTCACAGATTTCATGCAACAAGTAGAGTTATTAACTACAGTTCCTCGGAGGATATTCGACCTCACTAAAGTTATCATAATTGAATCCGATGAAGAGGAATAGTAAGCAAGGGAAGTTCAGCTGAAGGAGTCTCTACAAATTGAATATGCTGGTGAAGTAGAGGTTAAACCACAAGATTTTGACTTTGAGCTCCCTTTTGATGATCCAGTATCACCATCCCCTTCTCCGTCTCCAGTCCAAGTGTCATCATCGATTCCGTCTCCAGCTCCAACTCTATCAGTCCAACCACCCTCCGAAAGTCCATTGGTCATTCCAGTTATCCCAGATCAATATTTCGAGCCGGCAGAATCATCGATAGTATTTCCGATCTTCCAAGAGCATTCAGATGTACCACCACTTACCTCTGCTGCCCAAAATGTACTTAAAGAGATCACAAGGTTGCAAGCGGGAACGTCTGGAGGTGCTAGTTCTTCTAAAAAATGAGAATAACAACACACTGAAAGGCTAACTGCCAAAAACATTGACTGGGTGAAGCAAAGGGTAAGAAGCCCATACATGGAAGAGAAGTATAAGAAGATGTTCGTTCGTGAGCTAAAGACCGTTAGAGCCGATTTAATATTGTCAGTGGAAGGAATGGAACAAAGAGATAGATCGGTATGTGTTGCTATGATTGGGTCTCTAGGGAAAAGTAAAGAATATGTTAGAAGTCGGTCTCCTATCGTCAAAGTGTTAAAGATAAAGTTCGACAAGTTCTTAAGTATATTTTATCCTATTTTTGAAGTTGAACGGGAAGACCGAACAATGTCTACATTCTTCGAGGCAGATTTTCCAAACTTGTTTTTCTAGGATCATGAGTTCTTATGTCTATATCTGCTATGCAAAAGGAGTAGAGATCTAGTTCACACGAATGCTCAACGATGTATCATCAAGTTTCTTCACCGTAATCTTACATTGTCTCTCATATTCGATTTCCGAATGACGTTAGAAGCGAGACAAAGAAAATTGAATCTACTTGCACCAAATCAGGATACTCCAGGCCTTGAACGTTTTTCAGTCTCAAGAATTCTTACATCACCAACGGTCGGAGAAGTATATCTGAATTCGCAAAGAAAGAAAGCGCTAATGAGAAGAGATGAATTAGAGAAATACTGCGACGAGACTCTGTACATGGTCAGAAAAATGCTTATGATAAGAATCAACAATCTTAAGGAAGCATTAAAGCTCGGGACAAGAATATGGGAACTTAGCCGTACATCAAGGTGTTGACTGTCAGATGCCTTGACCGATATTTTGACCAAAGGAAGCTGATCACCAACTTGAAACCAATATCTGGAAGCTAATCACAAAGGAGGAGAATATTAGATCTAGAAATTGTGATAGTTTCAGGGTTTATATTGTAATAAATGAAACTTAGTTTTGTGTTCATTTTGTAAGGTTTCAAAGTTCTATGTAAATGGGTTAAAAGACCAAAAAGCTCAACCCATGGGTATGGATAGTTTAGATCCATTTGTTTGCTTATAAATAGTTTGTTTAGGTTTAAAGTTCAAGTTGTTGAAGGCATTATACGTATGTGGAATTACAAAGCAATTAAGGTTTATCTAAACTTGAATGTTCTTATTGTTTATAATATTATTCATATTGTTCTTTATGTTCTTCATGTGATTGATTATATTATGAATGTCTATTGAGTGTTGATTGAATGCTTCTTACATGGGAATTACAACCCATACTACCAAAATTAAAGAACCATCAATCTCAAATAAGACTAAAAGTACGAAAGTTCACCATTACAAAATAAGCTACTAACATGAAATCAGAATACCTCAGGCTGCAATTCCACACAATCAGCAAAATCAGCATCAGTTGACAGCTCCTCACCATTCCGTGATCGTAACCTTACAACTACTAGAACTCTTCCAGAAACTAATGGATGAATAGACATACCATGTGAGATGAGAGATGATTCTTTACTTGAGGCATAACAAGTTAATATTTCTAGGCTAACACAAAGCTTAAGGTACAATTGTATGAGTCTGGGCTCACCTGATGTTACTACCCTGAAGTTCCCTGATGAAATTTTAGTTTACATACAGTGTCCACAGAAATATTTTGAATAGCTGGTTCAAGATCACAAGGTTTCCTCTTTCCTGAAAGAAATCACAACAAACACAATGTCTTAAGTAATGCAAAAAAAAAAAAAAAACTCAACAATGGGAAAGAAAATCACACTGTCATCACATATTATGCAATTAGAATTGGCCATCTATGGCTTCTGAGCATGTAATTAGAACTGAACCTTCGATCCTTGACTAATTTCCCTTCTTCATGGTATAAACAAACCAATAAAAGATCATAACGTAGTATTGATCAGGTTTCATAAACATTAAATTGGACCATCAAACCTCACCAGGTTTCCCTTGCAAATCCCTCCAGTTCTCTTATATTCTGTTTTTCTAATTTGATTATGTAAATAAATTTAAGAATTCTTTTAGATACCAATGCTCAATACAAAAAACTCGTGATATGCATAGAAAATATTTAGATTATATCAGTTTCAGAACATATACAAGATTCTTACATCCTAAATGATAACAGTTAACATAGAGATATAAAAAGGATGGTGAAGATCAAGATATTATTGTACAACTTGTTGAATAAAATCGGCCAAGCTTGCAGAGCATTCTAGAACATGCCAGTCTGGTTGATGCAACAATATTGTGTAGAAGCAGTTGATTATTTGTTCGATCAGGCTGAGAGAAATATTTGAATGATATAAATGGTTATAAAAACATATATAGCTTAAAATATAAAAATACTTAGACCTCAAAATAAAGGCATATTCATATGTTGACATTATTTGGTAGTCTCATAATTCATAAACTTTATGAATAAGAACTCTTCAATACATAATACGAATCAAAGATAGACAAGCACATAAGAACAATAACTTTCATGAAAGTTCAAATAAGAAAAAAATTGCTCTACAAAATAAAAAATCATACCAAATGCGCCCTACCAGATGCATAGGAATCAAAGTAAACTGTGCAGCTATATTCGAAAGAAACGACTTAACTAATACACAAGACACTTTTCTCTCAATATCATAATACCAATGTAAACATTAATTTTGGCATTCATATTTAAGAGTAATCATTAAAAAAAAACACGGAACAATAAAATTTATATGCAATTGCATCTGGGATAGCAAAGAAAAATGATCAGCTTCGATTATCATTACCATGTCTATTAAGGTCTCCGATAGCTAGAAGCACATCTGGCTTTTGCATAGATCTAGATTGAGAAGTACATGCTGGTGCAAAAGAAGAAATTGGTGGTGGCCCCAACCGTGTACTCACCGCCACTGCCGCCATTCTTCTTTCTAACTCTTCAAAGATAAATCCATCTACGTCCATTTCTTGTGTAGTTGACGAATTATGACTTGGGAATTTCCATGGATCATTAGAAGGATATCTACTTTCTACGGGCTTAATTTCTGCTTCTATGCTGTCATTGTTTCTTGGTGTTGAAGGACGACAGGAAGCGATTGTAGCAGTCAGAAATACTATTTCAGCAGGTGTCGCTGGTGTGTAATGGGAAGGAAGTAGATCGTCCTAATTTTCTAATAGTTCTTTGTAGACTTTACGAAGAGTGGCCACAGTGAGTCCGGTGACCTTACAAATCTTTGCATGTGTTTGAAAGAGACGACATAGAAGCAGATGAACAATGTGACGAATTGGAAGAGAATGGGAGAAGTGGAATCAAGTCAATCAACAAGGGTTGCTCAAGACTTGTTCAACATTAAAAAAAACCCTAGAAAAATATATGAGCAAATAACACACCTGGAGTTTCCAGAAAAGTAAAATGTTGGGAGTTTTAATTTCATTGTTGTGTTCACAGTAGAAGACGTCGATTAGAAGAAGATGTGGCCAATTATAATTTACAAACAGATGGAAGCTCTAAACGATCGGTACTTGTTGAGAGTTGACAGTGAAACGAGGATGGGAAGGTTGAGAGAGTTCAGAGCACGCCTAATCGGAGAGGAAGAGTTTGGGTGCCTTCCCAATGCTGCACGCTGCTTTCAAATTTTGAATAATGATAGTTTAAAATTTCTTTTTTGCATTAAACACTTGTACATCAAGCTTTAAAGACCTAAGTGTGCTTTATTATCTTGTACCCATTGCATTAAGAGTTGTATTGAATACCGAAAAGCTTAAATGCTTTATATATTAGTATGTATATATATATATATATATATATATATATATATATATACATACATATACATACATATTAATAAAAGAAAATGTCTACTACCACGTGTGTAACACCCTTGAAATCCACCGAAATGTCACGTCATATACAATACACAAGAGGCTATATCGCATATAATAATCATTTCATAACATTAGAGGTTACACAAACGTTGATAGTTAAAACTACAATTAACAGAAACAAGTTAAAAGATGTGAATGTATATGAAATTTTTATACATCTGTATAATGTTAATTAAAACATGTTTATGAAAAAAAAGTTTAAAAAGTTTTTTTTTAAGGTGATACATTTTGGTGCGCTGCATAATCAGTGGTACTCTCTCCAACTATATTCAAATATATGTATTTATGTATGTATGTATGTGTGTGTGTGTGTGTGTGTATATATATATATATATATATATATATATATATATATATATATATATATATATATATATATATATATATATATATATTGAGAGAGAGAGAGAGAGAGAGAGAGAGAGAGAGAGAGAGAGAGATGGGTTCTCTTAAGAACCTAAATATTTGTGAGAACTTGAGAACCATAGGGGTAGTTTTGGAAAACTAAATATTTATCTCTTCTTTTTATATATTCTCTCTTTCTCTTTCATTTACACACAAAAAAAATCTGTCCACTTTTTCATTTATCTCTCTCTCTCTCTCTAAACACTAGAAACCCTAAAAAACCATCACCTCTGCCGCCACGATCTCGAAGCCATGATGAACTCTTTCATCTCCATTATATCTCTCACGATTTGGAAGACCGATGGTCAATAAATGACGATTTGGAAGTCGGATGGTCAAAAAATGAAGATTTAGATGTCCGACGATCAAGAAATGAAGGTTATTTTTAAGATATTAGATCTTGAATGAATGTAATAGCTATTAGATGTTTTTTTGTTAAAAAAATATTTTTTTATTCACAAGATTTGAATGAATTTTTGGTTTAAAAATGTGATTTTTTTTATTTTATATCAGTTGTATACCAAGTGTTTGATAAAATGTCTAAATGAAATAATATTTTTTTGTTTCAGTTCGTCTATAATACTCTACGTAGAATATATGATACTTGACATTCAACGCGACGTTCTACATAGAATACGTGATACTCTACATAAAATACATGATATTCTACATAGATTATGTTTATTTGTTTGTCGGGGTTTTTGGTTCCTAATGGTTTGTCTTTGATGGTTCTGCGCCTTTATGTATTCTATGTAGATTTTCTTTGTAACTTTATTTTGAATATATGATACTCTATATAGAATAAATACAAGTATTGATTGTAGCTATTTTGTATCTATGTAGAATATAGTTATTGTTAACTAGTTAATTTGTTATTGTTATATCTATATAAAATAAATAATTTATGGAGAATATTTAGATCATGGATGTTATACTTAATTATGTATTTTTTGTTAAAAAGATTTTTGTATATGATGCACAAGATTTGAATATTTTTTTGTTTAAAATTGCATATTTGGTGTATTCTGTATAAGTTGCATACCAAGTGTTTAATAAAATGTCTAAATGATATCTTTTTTTTTTTCAATTTCAGTTCGTTTGTGATATTCTATATAGATTACGCGGAATTCTACACAAAACACACGATACTCTAAATAGAATTCTTGATATTATACATAGATTACGTTCATCTATTCGTCGGAGATTCTAGTTCCTAACTGGTTTGTAGTTCATGATTCTGTGTCTTTATGTATTTAATGTAGATTTGATTTGTATTTTCATATTGAATATATGATACTTTATATAGAACAAATAGTATTTTATACATAATTGATTGTAGCTAGTTTGTATCCATGTAGAATATTGTTATTGTTGTAGTAGTTAATTAGTTCTTGTTGTATCTATATAGAATTCATGATACTCTACATAGTATACATGATAATGTACATATCATACGTTCACTAGTTAATTTGTTAAAACCATGTTTTGGGTGTATTTCTACATAGAATACATGACACTCTACATAAAATACATGATAATCTATATAGAATACTTTCACCAGTTTAATTGATAAAAGCGTTGTTTTTGGGTATTTTTACATAGAATTCGCAATACTTTACATATAATACATGATCATATAGAATACGTTCAACAATTTATTTGTTATTGTTGTTTCTAATTTTTTTTCGTACACCCGGTGTGACGATAGCCGTCTAGTTTTGTTATAGATAGTCAGTTGTAATAGATAGGGCTTTATTAAATACAAGTCTTGTTCTTTTAATCATGTTTATGGATTAAGTTCATGATTGTGTATTGTGTTTAAGTCTGCATGTGAAGTTCATGAGGGTATGAACTTATGGTGATAAGTTCATGAGGTTTGAAGTTATGAAAATATGTTCTTAAGTCAATAAGACCACGAACTTAAGGAGGTTAAGTTCGTACGAACTTAGTGTGAAATATAGATTCCTAACAATCAATCAATAACAACAATTAATCAAGAACAATCAAATAATTAACACTGACCGAATGCTTTGATTGATGACAAAACGAATACAGAATGGAGAATGGAAACTGTTCTTGCACTGTAGCCTTAGAATGATTCTCTGTGGAATTCCGTGCAAAATTACAATCAATATGTCAGATCTATATCCTATTTGAAAGTCAAACAACTATTTATATACATTTTTACAACTATTAACTCATTACAAAACACACCCTAGACTTTGTATTACATCAACAAAATACATTCCAACAATCTCCCCCTTTGATGGAATAAGCAAAGTCTTCAGGTAGATAGTCCCAGCTTTAGCTCAAATCTTCTGATGCTCTTCCGGTCTGAAAGTCTCCATTCAATCTTCGATATAAACTCCACCATCAATCTTCTATCATTCACAGATAACGCTCCTTTCTTAGTTTTTCTCTTCCTGTCAGAAGCAAGCTTTCCTTTCAATCCATTCAAAACTTTCTGCAATGTACCATCAGAAAACTTGTTGAGTTCAACGCTCCTCATCGCTCTTAACTTTTTATTTCTGTCTTTGTACATGACCGCAGGATGCTTCACCATAATGACTTGATACTCTTTTAAATCTCCTGCAAACTTGATATCTCGATTCGGAGCTGTGATGTTAATTTTCCTCATCCCTCGTTCGACACCAATCTGCAGATCTTGCACAGACATCAATACCAGTTTGGTATGCATGAAATGGAAAATTGTCTTTAATGCAAATCTGCAGTGCTCATTTCTCTTGTTGCGGCACAATTCATCAAATAAATTTTCTATATCGACCAGGTGCATATTGAACATATCTACTTCAGTGAACGTATAGATATTACCATCAGCCCTTGTGACAGTGAATGTAGGATAGAAGATCTGAACGAATCAGTCTTTTTCAATTTTGATTAAATCAACTATCTTGTATTCACTCTTCACTTTATCCACTGCTTGAGTCTTGTTTCTCAAAAAACTAGCATAGTTAACAAGATTTGACATATTTGGCTCCAGAACCCTAAACAACTTCAGAAATGTACATGGAGCTTGTTTCTTAAAAAAAATTCTTTTCTCCAAATTTGTTCCTTTTCTTAATGAAATCACCTGACTGTCTTGCAGATAATTCAAACTTTTTAACTTTTTTTTTACTGAGTTCATCCTTATTCAGCAATGTGAGCATATCTCTTATTTCCCTCTGCACCACTTATTGAGCTTAAAACCTGTGTCGGTGTTGTTTCTGCGACTCATCAGCAAGAATATATTCGTTGAAAAACCTTTCCATTACTTCAACTTCATTCAACTCTACTCTCTCTTGAACTATCACATTTTCAATTGGAATTTCTTCCACCTCCTCTTTAACTTGAACAACAACCTCAGGCTTTTCAACCGTCGGTGTTGGTATAGACTCTTTCAATATTTCTTGAACTAACTCTTCTTCTTCCTCAATCCTTTCAGCTTCAAAAGAAATATCTGTTAAAGTAATCACATCATCATCCTCTGATAACTCAACATACTCCTCTTTCTCACCTTCAGTTTCTAACCCTTGAATCATCAACATCTGATCCTGAACTTCTTGATTATCATCATCCGAATCGTTATACTCCTCAAAATTGTAGATTTCTGACTGAATGTTCAAAGGAACTGGAACATCTTCATGAAAAATTCAATTTCAGATCAAAAAATTCACCCCTAGAAGCTCTGATACCAATTGTGAAATATGGATTCCTATCAATCAATCAATAACAACAATTAATCAAGAACAATTAAACAATTAACACTGACCGAATGCTTTGATTGATGACAAAACGATTACAGAATGGAGAATGGAAACTGTTCTTGCACTTTAACCCTAGAATGATTCTCTGTGGAATTCCGTGCAAAATTACAATCAATATGACAGATCTATATCCTATTTGAAAGTCAAACAACTATTTATATACATTTTTACAACTACTAACTAATTACAAAACACACCCTAGACTTTGTACTACATCAACAAAATACATTCTAACAATTAGCCTTGGTAAGTTCGTGGGCTTGGGCCATGCTCGAACTTAAGGGCTATATTATGAATTTAGTTGTGTGATTTCAGAGACTTTTGGAGAATAACGTTTTCGGAGTTTGTCAGAGTGCACAGACGAACTAGAGAGTGTTTTCAGGAGAGTCTAGGAGCAGTACAAGGTGTGGGGTCGGTATCCTATCGGCTAGCATTTTGTTCGGTTCCGTGTTTCGCGAGTGATCGATCCGTTAAGCGTCTTACGAGGATTTCACACTCGTTGGATGACGTCGTCGCACCTTGATTCAATTCGTAGACGGTGGACCTTACAAGTGGTATCAGATCTAATATTGAATGTTCTTCGTGTTTAGTTGAACATTCATTGGTTTCTTGGCATTTTACGGATAAATTACACATTTTTTCTTGAAGTTTTTACTGAGTTTCGAATAGTTGTACTAACCAACAATCATTTTAGTTCATCAGTTTAGTGGAAATAATTGTTTTTAGCCATAAAACATTGATTTAATCTGAAATTTTAAAAAAATCGATTTTTTGGCCGTTTCACGAACTTGTGGCGCTCGAACTTAGGTAGTGTTTTTAGGGTTTCTCGAACTTGTCAGATGCTCTTCCACGAACTTGTCAGGCTCTTGAATTTGTCAGGGGTCGAACTTGTCCGATTAGGATTTCTCGAAATTTGACTGTTTCGAACTTGGCAGTCTACGAACTTGATAGGTCTCGAACTTAGTAGACTCGAATTTGTTAGATTCGAACTAGGGTTTCTCGAACTTGATTATTTTCGAACTTAGTAATCATGAACTTAACATTGAAACAAACTTAATTTAGTACAACGAATTTACAATTAAAACTCCTACGAACTTAACCTTAGTCTGTACGAATTTGTTTTATAAATTATTTTAAAAAGTAAATAAGTTAAGTTCGTGAACAAAAAGTATTACGAGAATGTCAAGTTTGCATAAGTTCTTGGAAATGGATCACGAAGTAGGCAAATCAAATTCACCTCCCAAGCTGATGAAGATTGAGGACTACTACTGGTGGAAAGATAGGTTTGCGGACTTCGCTAGATTTAATGATATGCGTATGTGGATATGCATAGATGAAGGTTATGTTCCCCCAACACAAGAGCTCGAGGGCAGATTGAAGGTTCTGTCCTATCAACATATGAAAGATGAGGACAAGAAGATTTATGAAGCTGAGAATCGGGCTTTATCGTCGATTAGAATGGCATTACCTTTGGAAATTCTGCACACGTTGAGAAATCACAGAACTTCAAAAGGGCTCTAGGAAGCTCTAGAGAAGAGTTGTGAGGGAAATCCTAGGGTTAGAAAGTGGAGAACAGAATTGTTGAAGCAGCAATTTGCGATCTTCAAGGGGCTGAAGAATGAGACCTTGGATGAAATAATTACAAGCATCTGTCACCTTCTGACAGACTTGATAACCACAGTGTTGAGTATCAAGAATCTGATAAGATTGAAAAACTTCTAGATGCGTTACCAACAAAGTGGGAGATGTACACTGCGTTGATAAAGCATGATGCAGATAAACTTGCCACTCTTACCCTTGAGGAAGTTATCGGAACTCTGAGGGCCTACAACTTCAAGATTCAAATGATGGAGATGGAGTACGATCAGGTACAAGATCCTGAGATGTACTTTGGAAAGACAAAACCATCAACTTCTAGTGTTTTGAAGTCGGGTGCTACAACGTTCTTATCTGGAGAAGAGGAGGGTCTACCAGTGATTGCTGAAGAATCTAGTGGTAGGGCATTCTTAGGGTTTTCAAAATCGGAAGATCAACCACAAAATTCAGGATCAACTTCTCAAGGCTACACAAAAATGCCTATGAGTGGTATGTCAGCTGAGGAGCATCTAAAGCTTCTAGCTTCGTTTGTAGCAGCATATGGAAACTGCATTCAAGGTAAAATCAATGATCCAATTCTATGGGAGGAGGATTATGATCAGGTAGATCCAGACGATTTAGAGCAAATGGACCTGCAGTGGCAACTAGCCATGGTCACACAGAGGGTTAAGCGATTTATGAAACGAACTGGGAGGAACCTTAGTGTGAGCAATCATGTAGGATTTGATAAGTCAAAGGCAAAGTGTTACAACTTTCAGGGGTTGGGACATTTTGCTAGAGAATGTCAAAGGCCGAAGGTTGAGAACTATCAGAATCAGGGACGACATAATTCAGGTAATTCAGGGAATCAAGCTTCAATAGATGGGTTACTCACGAATGTATCTTCTAACAAGCAGTTAGATGGTACTTATGACTGGAATTCACATCCAGAATCAAATGCTAGAGCTTTCACGGCTGAGGTGACTGAGACTGATAGTAGAGGTGAAGAGGAAAAGAAGGAGGACACCCAGCAGTCCGATACAAATCCTTAGGTATTGGAAAAATCTGAGGAGCAGACGACTCTGGAGTTTGCAGCTTAGATGACCAACGTGGAATCTGATCGGAAAAAGGTATCTCAAATCTTTTCTATGTTTCATGATTATGTGTTTTATGTACTACGTTAAATGATAAGTTGAACCTAGTGCTAGAATCACATTCATCCATGACAACACAAATCCAATCTTTAAAATCTGATAATGCTAGTCTGCTAGACATGAAGAAAGATCTTAGGGCTAGAATGAAAGCTGATGCTCAAGATGTAGTAGCTTTGAAAGACAAATTGAGCGAGCAATGTGTCAGAAATGAGCTAATTTATGAGCATATAGAGTCATTGACCAAAGACATCTCCTTGAAAGATAAAGAATTAGCTGAGGCTAGGGTTAAAGTTGCTGAGGCTAATAGTAAAATTGAGAAGTTTAGGAACTCATATTTGAACTTAGGCAAAATCTTAGATTTGCAAAGACATTCTAAGAAACCAGTTGGCCTAGGATATCAGGATGTGGCTCCACCTTTCAATAGTAACTATGTGCCTCTCCCTCAGGATAAGACCAAAGAAACGATTGAATCAGAGGAGGTAAAAGTAACTGAGACTGATAAAGTATCAATAGCTAAAGTGTCAACAACAGCCCCTAAGGTTAAGAAAACAGTTAAGTTTGTGCAGTCTAATAGTGGGTCAAAGCTAGAAGAGGCAAAATCTGTAAGTGATAATAACCAAGAGGTGTTGAACACAGTTGTTGAAACAAAAGAAAAGGACATTAGCGAGACCCCTAAGTCAAAGAGTGCTTCTAGTTGATGTCATGAAAAAGGTCATGTTGCATCTAGTTGTCCCTATAAGAAACCAGAGTCTACACCTACTGTAGGGAAGTAAGAACAACAAGCCTTAAAATCAGTGCCTAGTATTGCAAGCTCGAGTAGTTCTCAAAATTCTGAGAAGAACTCGAATGCAACCTCACGAGTAGGTACTAAACAAACACCGGTGTCAATCAGACAAAATGAAGGGATTAGGACTAATTCACCGAATAGAGTCCCTAGTCAATCAAGGTCTGGACCACAACCTATCATTAGGAATAATATCCCTAAGAGGAGTTATACTCCAGTTAGGTCTCGTACTCCTAACAGACATCAGACACCAGGTAGAGCCTAGGGTTATAACAATGAAATGCATTATAAGAAAATTACTCTAGGGCTCCACATCAAAAGACAACCCAAAGGCCAAAAGTGGATATTAATCGCTCTGCTCCACAACAGGTTCTTAGTCAAAAAACCTAAGTCACCTGAAAGGAGAGATGAGTATTTGAAAGAGTTCAAGTATGTGGACGAGAATGGTATTACCAAGTCAGTCATGGCTTGGGTTCCCGTGATAACTAATTTATTTTCTTTCATGTGCAAGAGTTAACTACAGGTCTTAAGAACAAATGGTTCATAGAGAGTGGTTGCTCTCGTCACATGACTGGGAAAGAAGTCTACAGACGGACTTTATGAGTGGGAACAAGGGGGTTGTCTCATTTGCTGGGAATAAAGGAGGCAATATCACTGGAACAGGAGTAGTCACTAATGGGACGATCACTCTTGATCAAGTCTACTATGTAGATAAGCTTGATCACAATCTCATTAGTGTCTCTCAAATCTGTGATAAACAAAATTCAGTCCTCTTTATGAAAAGGAAGCGTTAGTGCTAAAGTCAGGATTCAAGATACCTGAAGAGTAGATTATGATGAGAGCCCCAAGGGTGAATGATCTGTACATGATGGACATGTCAGTAGCAGATTCATCGATGGGATCGATATGTCTACTTTCCAAAGCTTCATAGTCTGAATCTTTGTTGTGGCACAGACGTATGACACACTTGCACTTAAGGAAGATGAATTACATCACGAAAAATGGCCTTGTGCAAGGGGTTCCACTAAAGAGTTTCTGTTTGAAGATAAGTGTGTGCCGTGCAAGAAAGGGAAGCAACATAAGAAGTCAGACAATCGAAGACTCAGAACTCAATCGCCTCCACCTTCGATCTGCTGCATATGGAACTCTTCGGTCCTATCAACAAAAGGAGTATAGGCGGTTAGTTGGTACTGTTTAGTTATTATTGATGATTACTCACGATTTTCTTGGGTTTTCTTTCTAGTACAAAGGACGAGACAGCAGTCACACTGATTGGGTTCTTAGACCAAGTTGAGAACTCATACGGGAAAAGGGTAAAACGTATAAGAAGTGATAACGGAACAGAATTTAAAAGTGCAGTAATTGGTGTATATTGCCTAACCAAAGGCATAGTGCATCAATGCAGTGCACCTTATGAGACACAACAAAATGGGTGGCAGAACGTAGAAACAGGACATTGATTGAGGCAGCAAGGACTATGCTCTCGGATTCAAAGCTTCCCACCATGTTTTGGGGTGAGGCAGTGAATACCGTCTGTCATGTTTTAAACAGAGTCGTTACTATCAAATCATTGAACAACACCTGTTATAAATTTTTGAATAAAAGACCACCGAATGTAACTGGATTTGAACCATTTGGGGTGCCATGTACTTTATTAAAAACGAAACATCAACCTAAGTTTAGTGAAAAGGCTGACAAAGGATACTTCCTAGGTTATGTCCCAAATTCACCAAACAAGAGGGTGTTTAATAAAACTACTGGTACAGTAGAAATTGTGTTTAACATTGATGTAACTAGTTATTCACGTGAACCCCAAATTGGTCCATAATGGTTATTTGATTATGACTCAGTGTTTGAATCATTTAACATTATGTTTAGTGGTAAAGCAGGAACTGTGGAAAATAACTTCTCATCCTTAAATCTCAACGACGAGGTTAGAGTCTTTCCGAATTCAAGCATTCCCACAACATCTGAAAATATATCGACAGAAGCGGGTCCCCAACAAATGAAGAACCTTTATTTCCTACGAATGAGAATCAGATAAACAATTCAGCCTCAGAAGACAATGATCACGAGGAGGAAGTTGTTCCGTCTGAAGTCACACCCCCATCAGGCGAAATAGGATCGAGTTTGGGAGACAATCTTCAGGTTGATGCAATTGAAACATCGAGGGTAAATAAGGATCATCCGATTGAAGACATCATTGGGAATCCAAATGCTGGTGTGAGAACTAGGAGTAGTGTGAATAGTAACACAGTGTTGTTATCGATGATCAATGACTCCGAGGCCTTTCACACTTGTCTATACTCGTGTTTCATTTCATAAGTCGAGCCAAAGAATGTACAAATGGCTCTAAAGGATAATTCATGGGTTGAAGCTATGCAAGAAGAACTCTCACAGTTCAAAAAGCTAGAAGTCTGGGAGTTAGTGCCTTTACCCCATGGAGAAGTTGCTATAGCGACCAAATAGGTCGTTAAGTGCAAAAGGGATGATCGAGGCGTAGTTACCCGTAACAAGGCAAGACTCGTGGTCAAAGGGTTCAACCAAGAAGAAGGGATAGATTATAATGAAGTGTTTTCACCAGTGGCAAGGCTTGAAACTATCAGATTGTTTCTCAAGTTTTCATCCTTGAAAGGCTTCAAAGTATATCAGCTAGACGTCAAGAGTGCCTTCTTGTACAGAAAAGTGAAGGAGTTGGTGTATGTCGAGCAACCGCCAGGGTTTACTGATCCCAAGTATCCATACAAAGTATATAGATTGGATAAGGCTCTGTATGGATTACATCAGGCACCTCAGCGTGGTACGAGACACTGTCTACACATCTCTTGGACAATGGGTTCGAGAGAGGGAGAATAGATAGTACACTGTTCGTTAAAAGGAAAGGTTAAGACTTCATTCTTGTACAAGGTTATGTGGACGACATCGTCTTTGGGTCGTCAAATGAACAAATGTGCAAAGATTTCGAGAAGGTTATGAAGTCCAAGTTTGAGATGAGTGCGATGGGAGAGCTCAACTTCTTTCCGGGTTTACAAGTTGAACAACGAAAGGAGGGGATGTTCATTCATCAGAGAAATATGTCTACGAAATATTAGAGCGCTTCGGGATGGAAGGAACAAAGCTTACAACACACTTCAGTACTCCTATACAAGTCAATCACAATCTCGGACCAGGTACCGATAGTGATACTGATGTGGATCCGACTTTATATCGGGCCATGATCGGGTCACTCATGTATTTAACTGCTTCTCAACCTGACATAATGTTTGCTGTTTGTATTTTTTATGCCAGGTTTCAAGCTAACCTAAAGAGATGCACATGAAAGTCGTGAAACGGATTCTACAATACCTGAAGTCAAAACCGGAGCTGGGACTTTGGTATCATGCTGATAGAGATCTGGAATTGGAAGATTACACAGACTCAGACTATGGAGGGTGTAGCTTGAACAGAAAATCAACAACGGGTGGTTGTCAGTTCCTTGGAGGGAGACTGGTGTCCTGGCAATGCAAGAAACAGACTTCGGTAGTCGTATCAACGTGCGAGGCCGAATATGTAGCTGCTGGTAGTTGATGTTCACAGGTTCTGTGGATTCAACAATAATTGTTGGATTACGGTTTGACTTAGACTCATACTACCATTAGGATAGACAATCAATCCACAATTGCCATAAGCAATAATCCGGTAAAGCACAGTAAGACTAAGCACATATATATAAGACATCAATTTATTCGTGATTGTGCTGAGAAAAACTTGATAAAATTGGTAAAAGTTCCAACGGAAGACAACTTTGCGGATCTGTTCACAAAAGCATTTGATAGATCACGCTTTGAGTTGTTAGTCCAACTAAATGGAATGCGTAATCCAGAGTAACTTCACCTCAGTAGATTTTTCTTTTAAATATTTTTACGTTATTAGTTTATCTTATTAGTTACTTTATTTAAAAAAAGGGGGAGAAAAAAGAGAATATTGAAAACAAATAGAGAAGTCTTAGATTCTATGGTTCAAAGTGACGAAATTTAGCATAGTCTAACAAACTTTAAGTGTTAAACTTTCACACGTAATGCACTAAAAATTCTAAGTGATATACACGTTCGTGTTCTGATATGTTTGTAGGCGTAAAACATGAAGGTTTTTCTAAAAGCTAATAAAACAATCAAGAAAATGTCATATGTGTAACTAACTTAGATGTTTGACAAAAGAAGGTCTTAATTTCTATGTTAGAGGCTCACATACAATAATTACGAATGGGGTATGTAAATCAGTCTGGGGATGTATGACTTCATCAAAATACATCTTAAAAAGGGGCAAGCATGAAATGTAAAGAGAGTCAAGACATGTCGCTTTGTTGTACGTAAGTACAGATCTGTCACCGCTGTTTTGACTCAATATAGCAAGATATGTCGCTTTGTTGTACGTACGTACAGACTTGTCACTGTTGTCTTGCTAAAATAAAAGAAGTATGCTCTACCCTAAGACAAACTAAGACACTCTGTTGTATGTAAATACAGAACTGTGTCCGATGTTTTCCTTGTAAAGATGATTTGCAAATACTGAAAAGTCATAGTCATTATATGTCTGTCTTGATCATAGAGTATATCTAAGTGTGGGACACGTAAGGTAATTTCTTGATAAATGAAAAAACCAAAGGAAAATCCTAAGTATTGAGTGTTTAAAGGGACAAACATACCGACAATCGACTTGGTGTTATGTTACGACAAACAATCAAAGGAATCAAAAATTCCAAAGTGTGAAAGTGCAACACCGAAAGTAAGTTGGCAACGCTATTTGATTGAATCTTCTTTGACACTCTTGCAAAAAGATTTAGTTAATGTGTTTTTATCTTTAAATTATTATCATTTAATTTTATTTGATTGAACTTTATTTTAACTTTATTTTAGTTTAAATAAATAGGATCGAGGTCAGTTACTAGGTTGCATTTTAGTTGGAGAAACCAAATTGAGTGATAATCTGTTTGCTTAGTGTGAAGGGGGTCGTAAAGTTGAAAAAGTGGCAAAAGTTGAAAAAGTTGTAATTTTTTAAAAGTTTTTCAAATTTTCACTTAAGTTCGAATAGAGCTAAGTTTGAAGTTAAGTTTCAAACGAACTTATGATTGGTTCGAACTTATCTCAGCTAAGTTCGAGGCACAGTAGGGGGTATAAATAAGGCACACAACATTAAATTCGATCGCCTAGTCTCGAAGTTACTACTCACGAACTTAGCATATGCGATCTCGAACTTACCAGACGATCTCGAACTTATCGTGTTCTCGATCTTGTTTCCCGTTCCACGAAGATCCACACAGTTCCATCTTGAACGTAGATTAGGTTCTGTTGTTTTAACTCACAAACAACTAAGTAAGTGATCTTTGGAACTTTAAATGGACTTTAATCATGTATTTTTGGGTTTAGGAAACCGGAAAACTAGGTGGTATAATCACAAAATTTTAGGCTATAAAACTTAAAATTAAACATGAATAAACTTGATTAGGAACTTTTAGGACTAGTTTCGTTGTCTGATTAAGTCTAAAAAGTTGAAAATCTAGAGTTTAAAGTGACACAGGGCCGACTTCGAACTTGTTCCTCAAGAACAAGTTCGAATGAACATGCATGATACGAACTTGTCTCCAAAATATCTTCAAGTTCGAATGACTTCGAATTTAACTAAGCTCGTGGTGTTCAAACGAACTTAATACTAAGTTCGAAGGTCATCAGACAGTTCGAACTTAAGTAAATTCGAAGGGCTTCTTTGATTCTCACTAACTTACAACTAAGTTTGAAGGTGATTAAGTTCAAATGAACTTAATCAAGTTCGAATGAATTCAAAAGTTTTCCAAAATTGATATTGTCAGAATTTAACTATTTATTGTGTGTGCAGGAATGGCGGATCGGACATTTTTCAGTAAGCACAATATGATTGTTAACATAGACCTGCAAGCTCCTGAGGCAGGGCAATATCGACAGATTCTGGAATTTCTAACATGATCCAGAGTAGTCTATGTGTTGACTCATAATCCAACGCTAATAATACAGTACATTCGTCAGTTTTGGAGTACAGTACATGTGGATAGTTCAGTGGTGCCTCCGGTTCTAAGGCAACTGTAAACGGGCAAGCAATTGCATTTTCAGTGGACAATCTGAGGGAAATTCTTCATTTGGGGACAGTAGCGCAAGAGGATGGCCCAGTAGATTTCCTGGCTACGATAAGGCAATCGGCCTTCATAAGAATGGGCTACGCAAAAGACTTGGCTAAAGCCTCGTATATGAAGAGTGGATTAATTGGACAATGACGTTATCTAATGCATGTCATGCTAGTCTGTTTTGCGCCCAAAAAGGTAGGCTTTGACACGATGACATCCAAGCTCCAGTCAGGGATGATCTCGTTAGTATATAACAAGTCGTTCATCTTTTCAGTATTCTTTTTTGGAGAGTTTGTACATTAAATAACGGTGCCAACCCATGAATGATTTTTGTTATACCTGCGGTTTCTGATGATGATAATCAGGCATTTTCTGCCTAATTTGCCGCCTTTGCCGGAAGTGGTCATGGTAGCAAGGATCGATAAGTGAATTTTTGCAGACGGCCAGAGCCATAATTCAAGAAGGGCTGAAAATGTAGGCCCCCGACGACTCCATTGTTTGGAGCTCTTCTCGACCCAAATTTTGTTGCCTCAGAAGGAGAAGAATGGGAAGTGAATGAACAGCAACAACAAGCACCGGCTAAACAAGCACCGGTTGCTCGAGTTCAGCCTCCTCTTAGGACGGCAACGACAGTTGTGGCCACTACATCTGTAGCACAGGCTAATCCAATCCAAGAGACCTTGGAAGACATTTTTGCTCAGGGAGGAGCTGCTCAAGAAGCAATAACCGAAGAGCTGATCCAAGATATTCTTCATCCGTCTGAGGCCATGGATAACATATTTGAAGATATTGAGAATTACCAGCCAGAGGATGTCACTGAGGCTGTTGAGTCAGATACAGAGACAGACTCTGAGACAGCAAGTGATGTCAGGGATGCTGCAAATCCCTCAACTTCGTTTGCTATTCATGGCACTCGACTCGTTGTGCAGCCTCAACTAGTTCAAACTCAATCTTTCAGTCTTCGAGATGAGGAAGAGAGAGATGAAGAATTTGTGCTAGAAGAAGAGGCGTTGGTTGTAAGGCAACAACAGGCTAAGCGCCAACATCTAGATTAAGCAGGGCCGTCTACATCCACCATCGTTCCATCAGCATCCACCACAATCACTCCATCAGCATCCACATCCACAGACAACCAAGGCTATTCTAAATTAAAAGCTAAAGTCGATTTCCAGACAGTCCAAATACTTCAACTCACCAGGGCAGTCACCAAGCTTCAACAGCACAATACACAGTTAGGTCAGAAAAATGCATATCTTCAACAGGCTGTGAGTGCCACCAAGCTCAGATAACAACTCTTCAAACCCCATTGGAGCAGATTCTAAAAGATCGTGCAGCTCAGGGGGAGAGTTGTAAGGAAGATGAGTTGAGGGGAGCCAGGAGAGAAGACGAAGGAGATGACCCAATTGCTGAAAAGGAAAGTGAGCTAGCAGATCTTTCAAAATAGACTGCTCAGCAAGCTATCACTTAGGAGGAGTTTGGATCGTTTTCAGGCACTGATAAAAGGTAAGGCTCCCGAGGCTGCTAATGTGATTGAAGAAGACTAATTGGAGCCTTACTGGATCTGGATGAGGAAGAAGTCAGATTCGAATTTGAAGACTATCTAGATCAAGAAGATCTCGAGGAAGGAGAGTATATTCCCGAGGATATAGCTGATTGGAAGTCTGACAATGAGACTGTTATGGATGAAGATGACGAAGTTGATGAAGTTGTCATTCAGAAGCAACCTGTCACGGAGCTATACAAGAATGAGAATCAGAACATGATAAATATTGATATGCTGAGATCTGAAGATAATGATGAATCAGAATCTGATACAACTGACACGAAGCTGACCAAAGAGAGAAGATGAGTTTGTGGTTTAAGAAGGAAGAGCAAATGTCTGACTTGGCTATGAAGAAGAAAATGAAACTGCCTAGTCCAGGAAAGTTAACTGGTGGAATTCTAAGTTGGTTCTTTGATAGGGAACTGCAGCTATTCATTCTTAAAAGAAGAGAAAGGCTACAATACATGCGAAGAAGGCTTAAAGACTTCATTTCATTGCCTTAGTGTGAGGTAAAGGAGTTGGCTTGGAAGGAGCTCATCAACCTTGGAGACGACCAGTATGCTGAAGTTATTGCAAAAATTATCAGAAAAGAGGGTCGGTCTGGAAGGTTTGAGAGGATTAATCCTAGAGTTGGTAAACGAGTCATGGACGAAACAAGAATAGATCCTTTGAATGGTAGGCCATTGATCAACATGTATTATAAACCTGTTAAGTGCTTAAAGAGGGTCCCGTTGAAGAATATGCCATAGAACGTTCTGAGTAACATAAAGTGGTGGTATGTCGACAATGAGACAGCTGAAGCAGTTATGGAAGATCAAGATGAGAAAGTGATTTTGAAGGTATATGATCCCCTACATCTTGTAAATCTCTCTCAGGGTGACTTGCAGAAGCTTTATGAGTAGCCGATTTACTTTCATGAAGGTTAGAGCTCAAAAGGCAAGAAATACCAGAGACTGGTTAAAGTGTGCATTGAACATGGACTACATGCAGGAAGCAGTTTGAACAAGCCTAGTACTCTAGATTAATGAATATCAACTAGAAGCTATCGTCAAGGGGGAGTCTGTTGGTACACCTGGTGTGACGATAGCCGTCTAGTTTTGTTATAGATAGTCATTTGTAATATATAGGGCTTTATTAAATACAAGTCATGTTTGTTTAATCATGTTTATGGATTAAGTTCATGATTGTTGTAATAAATGTATTCCCATATTATTTCAGCACCTTGATGATTTTCTTATCAAACACATGAAGAATCAAGCTCAATAAATGTGAAATGATGAAGAAAAGACAATATGAATGTTGACAGTAAATGAACAGTGGCGGCTGTAATATTTGTTCAAATGTCAACTGTGTCTTAGAAAGTAACCCTAGGAGCCTATTTCTAGGCTCCTTTAATTAACTTCTACAACTTGGCACATTTGGCCCCTTGTAGGTCCCGTGAGGTTCCCAAAGTATATAGCTTTAAGCTGTAGAGGGGGGGTGAATACAGCTATTTAAAAACCACACACTATTTTCTCAATGTTTGTATGTATTATTAACAAACTGTTAATTACAAACAAGCTTGAATGCGGAAAGGTTCAAGCTGAGATGACAGATACAACAGTATGTTCACTAGTCTAAGACAAACTCAAACTAGATTACAATGAATACACTCACTGATAAGCACTCACTGTGTTTACAAGACTTAGAGGAACAGCTTAAGTAGAACAGCTTAGACACAAAGAAACTGTATTACACAAGCAGGCTTGCATGCATGAAGAATATACTTGCACGTTCACTCTTGGCTTCAGCACTTAGCTTTTTGGCTTGATCTTTCTGACCTTAGAAGCTTCCTTTTATACTCACTTAGAGGATCTAAGAGAAACTTCTTCATTGGACGGAATAAAAAAGGAGAAGTCTTGTTTGAAAAGACAACATAACTTTTCTGCACTTTTCTGAAAAGCAGACCTGTCTTCACATGTGTAGAACTTTTGTCTTTTCACTTTGTCTACTGTTGTATTGCCTTTAACTAATTAAGGAATGTCAACATTGCGTCTTTCTTCCTTGTAAAGGCCTATTTTGATATAAGAAAAAGGTCTGTCACCCTTTTTCAAATAACCTTTTGTCTTCATGTTACAGAACAACGTGGGCAGGCTGAGCAGTTCTGTTTTCCACTTTGTCTTCAACTTTGTAAACTGATCTTGTAGCCAAAAACAATACATGATGACTTGGAAACGTATTCCATAAAGTGTTTAGCCTGAAAAATGCCCAAGCTGCTCACCAGTGAAGAGCAGCGTAGACAGTTTATGTTCAGCCTGTTCAGCAGACTGAGCAGCGTGGACAAACTGTCTTAGTTGCAACACATGCAACACATAGAACAGCTTTTGACTGATATTGCAAATCATTTTCAGGTTTCAATAAGGCATATAACAGGCCTTAATTTCAACCTTCAAATGCATCAACAGGTTTGATTAGAAATCTCCCCCTCAGATGTAGAACAGGTTTGACTGAGGCCTTTTTGTGCCTAACACCCCTTGACTTTTACATAAACATAAATTACATGGAAATTAAATACAAGACAAAATACACGGATAATAATTATTACAAAACAACTCCTTTGATCGAAATAATAAATCTAACAATCTCCCCCTTTTCGATCACTTAGGAGGTCCTGGAACTCTGGCGTGGTCAGTTGATTCTCGGAGACCAAGTATGACGTCGAAGCGTCTGGTTACTTGTCTCAGATGTAGCATTTCGTTCAGGTATTCAATGCCGCTGAGGATATCATGAATCTCCTGTGGTGAGCATCTAAGTTCTGGATTTGGTTGAGCGTCAAAGTCTTGAACTTTCTGAGTAAGCGCTGCTCGAACCAATCTGATAGTGCCGTCGGAGTAACAAGGAAGATCCTCAAAGCGCATGAATCTTTTATATCCTTTCTGGTTCAAAAAGATAACCCCTGGCTGTCCTCGAAGCAGAACTTTGTAAGCCGGATAGTGGTCTAGCAAAAATATATCTTGTTCAGGAGCTTTCAGACCCACTTTGACTAAGGCACTCTCAATCGCCATCTGGAAATCTCTGAGGCACATTATGATTGATCGGCGATTCATGCATCGAACCAGGGCTGCTAGAGCTGTCATGTGTGTCAGACGACCCTTGACTCTATTTTACATCTTTTTGTGAAGACGCTCTATGTCGTCTATGTTTACGAAGTCAAGGTCGCTTTCATACAATTCTTGAACAGTACCGTCCTCTCTGAGTACCTCGAAGGCTGGAGTGTAGACTCTGGCTCTCTTGTACATATGAATGTTATTGATTTTGACTATTTTGGACTTTGACCAGTATTTGCTCTTGTCTCTCGTTTCTCTTAGCTTCATCTGATTGTATTCAGCTCGAACGCATCGAGATGCATCGGTCATTACCATTAGAAGACGTCTACTGTAAGATCCCGGCTTCTTTCTGAAGACCATTTTGAATCTTTCTTCCAAGAAAGGATTTTGAAATTGATCAGCCGGGAACTTCTTAAAAAATTCTTTTAACCCCTGGACTGGAGGTTCTTCTAATTCTTTAGGAGGAGCCTCAAGAAGTTTCAATACTAGGTCTCTCCGGTCCTGACATAACTCTTCTTTTGTTTCTGCAACCAGACCGTGGACTTGTCCCCATGAGTACCACTTTATCCATTCCTCGTCTGTCCTGTCATATGTTGCGGTGACTTCTCTGGTATCAAAACAGTCGACAGTTCTGGATCCGGATGTTTCAGCGATATGGGCATGCAGAGCTGATTGAGTTGGAAGGGTTGATTGGACTGATGAGGTAGGTATAACTGATGGCAATTCTTTCGGTGTGGGAGTGGGTTGTATTGATGGAGTTTCTGTGGGAGTGAATGAAGGTGATTGGATGGAAGAAGATGTTTGTGCTTGGGGTTCATGGGATGGAGAATCCAAAATCTCAATTGGAATTGGAGGTGATTTTTGTGGAGATTGGGGTTCAGGCTTTGGTGTGAGAAAGGTATAGTCGTTATCAGTATCAGAGTCTGAGTCAGACACTAATATGATTTCGACGTTTCATATTTAGGCTCATAGGTCACCATTGCTGACATGGGGTCTAACGGAGCTGGGCCCTCAATCTGTAGAGGTTCATATTCAATCATCAGTGCTTCCGTAGCCTCATAAGTCTGATCCCCAGACCCAGACCCTTGAATTTCTGTGCCTTCAGCCTCTGCTCCCCCTACAATAATCATGGAATCCTCATGATGAACCTTTTGTCGTTTCTCCCCCTCATGACGATCAGGGTCGTCCTGGTCGTCATGCTTTCTTTTTGGGGCCTCGGCCTGAGTGCGGCATTGGAGTTCAATAACTGCCGACTCTAGGCGATCCATTCTGGAATTAAGCTGTTCCTAGACTTGCAGAATTAGGCGGTTAAGCGCATCAATCTTGTCCGACAGCTCTGAAATCTGTTGATGGACTGAATGGGAACCTGGTGGGGGGCCAGCTTCGGAGGCGACACCCTTACCCTTGATTAGTGAAAGAAGGGCGGTGTGACGGTCCTCGGCGGCTTCCCTTTAGGCGTCCAGGTCAGCCCGGGTAATCACTCCGGCAGCACGTAAAGCTGCCGTTAGCATCTCCAGATTGATTGAGAGATGGCCTGAAGTGGATGGCGTTGATTGAGCCACTTCAGGTCTTCCTTCCGTCATTTCTGGCTCCACTAAGGGACGCTCAGATCCGGAAGTTTGTTGAGCTGCCACGGAGGCAGCTCTTGGGGATGCCACAGAGGCATCGTGCGTCGTGTGAATTTGTGGGGATGGAATCGTGAAGGAAGGAAGTTCGGTCACGTGGGGAGGAGTGTGACCTCTTTCAACACCGCCACTCTCCGAATGAGAGGGCAATGGAGTATGCGGAAGATCCCCGTGGAATGAAGTGGTTTCCCTTTGAGGGGAAACCAAGTGGGTGGTGGGGGTGGTTTCGACCGCTGGACGGACGGTCTTATGAAGAGGAGTCCGGCTTATGGGGCTTAGTTCACCCTCTGATTGAATCTCCCTCGCTCTGACGACAGAGACGGTTCTTTCGGAATCCGCCGTCTCACCTACTTCTCCCTCTCTCACAATCACAGTCTCCCCCTCACCGAAACCCATAGATTGCTGAACATCCATCCTTTCGCCCTCATTCTCACTCTCTCCTGGCTCACCTTCGGATTGGTTAGTCTCAGTCGATTCCGACTGAGACTCATCCGGATAACTCTCTTTTATATAAGCCCTTACCCTTTCCATGCCCCTTGACCTCATTAGAAGAGATAGAGGAATTTTCATTACCGGTACCGTCGGGGCCCCCTTTGGCAGAGTTACCTTTTGAATTGCCACTGTGGGGTAGACATCAGCCTCCGGACGCTCGTGAATATCGTCGTCTTGGTCCATGGCAAACTGAATAATGAGTTGCAGGAATCGTTGAAGAGGAATGTACTTCCTGCCTTTCTTTGTGCCCCGTTCTATATGGACTCTTCGAAGCTCTTCGAACAAGAATGCAGCATAGTCCACGTGTCGGTCAAAGGCAAAGCATGTGAACATGGCTAGTACCTGTGCCGACGCTGAGTCATGACCTGAATGCTTTGCGGTGAAGCATTTGTTGAGCACATCGAATAGTATCCGCCAGTGGGATTGAAGGTTTTTCGTGCGGAAGTCTGATGATTTGGAAAGTGGACCGTCATACCCTAGAGTTTGTATTTCAGTTAGGGTTTCAGAGACGGATGGGTTTGGGTCGAATAATTCACGGGTGGGAAGGTAGAATTCAGTGGGTAGATGAAGAATGTGGCGGATGGCAGAGGTAGTGACTTTCACTGAAACGCAGTCAATAGTGGATGTGAAGTGAGGTTCGGGGTCGGTTATATATTTTAGCCTGTTCCAGAATTGTTGGAGATATATCTGGGGAACAGCTATGGCAGTGGATAATGCATAATAGATAGGATGGCGGGTGAGGATGTCGAAAGCAAGGGTTTGGGTTTCTTTGGTAAGGATGGAAACGTCGAGTTTCCAGTTATGTGGGATGAACTCGACAAACTCGGCGCTGGGTGTAACAACCTAACTTTTGATCTAGTCGTAAATTCAGTAATATTTTGAGCCGATAATGTAATAATGTTACATTATTTGAATTATAATTTAATTAAGTAATGAAATATTTAATTAAATTATATAAATATTTAATATTTATGAATTAATAAATTATTAAAGAGAATTAAATAAAAGAGATATAATATACAAAAATGAAAGTGGGTTAGCTAGCAAATGTAACTAGATGAAGTATATAAACGAGAATTATTTCAAAATAACAAAATTCAGATTCTCTCTCTACTCTACTCTCTCTCTAACTTTCTCTCTCTACTCTCTCTCTACCTTCTCTCTAAAATTTCTTCCAAACCGACCATCCGATTATCAAGATATATATACCGTTAGAAAGATCTCGGAGAATACCACACGAACATACCATTTCCTGCGTGAATTCATACGAATTGAGGTAAGATTTTATATTTTTACGTTTTTATATATATTCGGTATTTTCGAAACTGTTAAGTTTTATGAAATTTAAAGCTATTTCTATGGAGTTTAACTAGAATAAGTATAATATAATCAAGCATAGGCTTAATATTGATCATATTTGTGATTTATGCCTTAGAAATTCATGTTTTAGAGTTGTAAATATGAACAGATTCGAGAGTGTTAAGAACAGACTCGAAATGAGATTAAATTCGAAATATATTCGAAAGGCAAACAACAGATTCGAAGTAGCAATAGATTCGAGGACAACATTAGATTCGAATAAGCCTTATTTCGAATCTATGGAGATAGATTCGAACCCAGCACCCTTCGAGTCTAGTTGCTAGATTCGAAAATATCACCCATTCGAGTTTAAACTAGGATTTTTCGAAACTGTTCTTCATGTGGGTGTGGTTCGAGTCTGAGCAAATAGATTCGAATTTATGCATATGTGGGTGTGTTCGAATCTAAATTCGAATCTATCATCAACCTTTTTAGTATATTAATAAAACAAAGAATGAGTTATGAACGAACAAGTTATCAGAATTAGATAAAATAAAGATTTAAAGATAAAAGACGATGATATTAATATGATTTGATATGATAATTCTGGACAGGTTCAGTGAAATTCTGAACATAAAGACAAAGGTTTTAAAAGATTTAAAGCGGGTCAGAGAATTGATTTACAGATTACAGATTGACAAAGATAAAATCCTGAGATAACTCAGGTGGCAGATTCTTATATCTGTTTGACCAAGACCCAGAACTGTGAGTTATAGATATTCAGATTGAACATGCATAGATCCGGTTGAGATATATTGTTGCTGATAGATTTATTGACATTCACTTTATCAGCTGGAATGAGACATGTGCACACCATGGATGGGTGTTGCCCAGTGGATCATGATAGCTATTTGATTATCTTTTCATATTGCATTTATTATTGCTTCAGACTTTGCCTTATGATTCATTGCTATCATGACTTCTAAGACATATGCTTACATCATTGATCAGACATTTGATAGAATTGATTCAGCTTGACTAGCCCATATGGTCTATTGTTCTAGACCCGGCTATTTCACCAGTTCTTATGAACTTGGTAATGACCTCCGATGTTCCGCCATATTGACTTACTGGTAGCTAGCCCAGTATGTGGCTGATCCCCACGATTTAAGCGTGAGTGTGGCTTGAACATCATCCGATTCTATGATTCTATATCTCAATCATGAGGGCTGTAGCGGCAGCCAAGACATATCACGCTAAGACTAATGACTCCGCTTGACACGCATGTTGATATTGAAAATCTATTTACTCACTAAGCATTGCTTATGGTTGCTACTTCACATTTTTTACAGGAAAAGGCAAAGGAAAGTCACCTGCCGGACCTAGTTCTTAGGTCTTACACGCTCAAGACAGAAGTTTCATAGACCTCTACTCAGCGACCCCATTTTGGTACTAATTGGATGACGATATTATGGTGATCTGGGTAGATTTATTTTGATAATATGATGATATTAATTAGATTAGACTTGTGCCCTTTATAAGTTTAATTTAAAAACTTAATCTGTAATAAACTTAAATCTTAATAGCTTGTACTGTAATTTAATTTTCCGCATTATAATTACTCTATCTTAGTTTGATTGATATCGTATTGCATGATGTGGGACCTAGACTGGTGAGAACTGCCCCGTAAGGGGTGGTCTTCACAGGATGGTATCAGAGCACTAGTTTGAGTGAATCAAGTATTACGTAAGTATACTTGATCTCAAACTGAAGCAATACATATGTATCAATCATTTAGGTGGTTTGAACTGAGATAGGATGTACAGACTATTAGGATGGGAAAAAGGGTACATAGATCTAAGTCTATAAACTGATAGTTAATTGATTTTAATTTTCAGTAAAAGATGTCAGGATCAGGATCAGGTGACATACCAAGCAACATGACCCCACAACAAATGTTTGAGATGATGCAACAATTACTAGCACAACACTCAGAACAACAGAATAAGATTATGCAAGAACAGTTTCAGGCCAGAGATGAGGCCGAAGCTAAAAGACGTAATGATAAGAAAAATAAGCGAAAAGATAAGCAAGTCCAGAATGAAGAATCTGATTCTGATAATTCAAATCCAGAAACCCAAATAGCTCAGCCAAAAGGCTGCAAATTTAAAGATTTTAAAGCCAGCGGTGCCCTGAACTTCGAGGGTACTGTAGATCCGATTCAGGCGATGGATTGGATCAGTCATACGGAAGAAATTTTTAGAATCTCTGACTGTTTAGATTCTAAGAAAGTGAGCTACGCGTCTGCGTTGTTTGTTGGAGCTGCTCGTGCATGGTGGAAGACACAGCGAAGCATATACGGGGAGGAAGTGATTCAGACTTTAGAATGGGAGCAGTTTCTTGAAATGTTCAATGCAAAGTATTGCCCGATTGACCAACAAGATAAGATGGAGGTACAGTTGATGCAGCTAACTCAGGGAACGAAGACAGTTGATGAATACGAACACGAGTTTTCACGTCTATGCGGTTACTCCTCATATCAAGTAGCTACCGAGGAGAGAAAGATGAATAGATTTCGTGTAGGACTCAATCCAAGATACAGACATCCGATGAGCGCGATCAAATACAAGAGTTACTTGGAAATGGTAGAAGCGGCTAGACAAATTGAGCGAGGTTACTTAGAGTACGGCGATCAGCTTTATGCTCCGTCTACTAACCCGATGAATCCGTCTCCTCCAAAGAAACAGCGATTTGGCAGATTCTTTAGGCCAAATAAGTCTCAGTCACAATCACAGCAATCCCATCAGCATAGTTCACAACAGAAAGCACAAGTTTACTCCCTCACGAACGAGCCACGATTCTGTAAGCGATGCCGAAGATCACACATGGGGTTGTGCAATCCAGAAGACGTTACTTGCTTCGCGTGCAATATGATCGGTCATAGTAGTGAAGAATGCCCACAGCAGGGATGTGGATGTGCGAAATGCGGTAAGAGAGGGCACTTCATGTATCAGTGTCGTAGCGGACCACGTTATCAGCCACAGTCATCAGCTGGAGGGTCGACAGTTAAAAGTTCTGCTGCAACACCAACTGCAAGGACACGTGCGTTCCAAATAACAGCCGAGGAAGCGAGAGAAACACCTGACGTACTCACCGGCACGTTTCTGTTAAATACGATACCTGCTCGTGTGCTATTTGATTCTGGCGCTAGTCGTTCTTTCATATCGACATCTTTTGCTCAAAGATTATATAAGTCCCCGTCAAAGCTTCCTGTTGTACTTGACATTGAGACAGCCAGTAACAGTTATGTTATGGCTGATTCGGTTTACCGTAACTGCACTCTACTAGTCGATAATATTGTATTCAATCTCGACCTAATTCCGATTCCGTTGAAAGAGTTCGATGTCATCATCGGCATGGATTGGCTAATGAACAACGAGGCTACAATTATCTGCAACCGGCGAGTCATCAGAATCAAGTCTTCAGACGGCCGAGTATTGGAGATCAAGGGCGAGAAGAGGAAAGGTGCACATTGTTTCATGTCTATAGAAAAGGCTCACAAATACTTGTCTAAAAGTCACGACTCTTACCTTTGTTATGCTCTATCTGAGTTCAGCTCTGAAAAGAAATCTTTGTCCGATATTCCTATCGTCTCTGAGTTCCCAGACGTATTTCCTGATGACATTTCCGGAGTGCCACCGGAACGACAAGTCGAGTTCAGTATTGACTTGGTTCCTGGTGCGGCTCCTATCGCAAAAGCTCCATACAGACTTGCACCTGCAGAAATGCAGGAAATGTCAAAACAGTTGCAAGAACTGTTAGAGAAGGGTTTTATCCGACCGAGTTCATCTCCGTGGGGTGCACCTGTTTTATTCGTTAAAAAGAAAGACGGAACCTTCCGTATGTGCATCGACTACCGCGAGTTGAACAAGGTCACAATAAAGAATAAGTATCCTCTGCCCAGAATCGATGATCTGTTTGATCAATTACAAGGAGCCAGTTACTTTTCGAAAATAGATCTCCGTTCTGGGTATCATCAGTTAAAAGTCAGAGATGAGGATGTTCCAAAGACAGCTTTCCGTACAAGATACGGTCATTACGAATTTCTCGTGATGCCTTTCGGATTGACAAATGCACCAGTGGCATTCATGGATCTCATGAATCGTGTGTGCAGACCGATGTTGGATAAATTAGTTATCGTATTCATAGACGATATTCTGATTTACTCCAAAACGGAGGCTGATCATTCTGTTCATCTGCGACAATTGCTAGAGTTATTAAGAAAAGAAAGACTCTATGCAAAGTTTTCTAAGTGCGAATTCTGGCTCAGACAGGTATAATCTCTAATATATATATCTTGAGCTGTTTCCTTAACTATTCTTTGATTCACCTCAGAATTTGAATTTCTATCTTGATTCTTATAGATCCAGTTCCTTGGCCATGTTGTTTCTGGCGAAGGAATTTCCGTTGATCCTTCGAAAGTCGAGGCCGTTCAGAAATGGCAAACGCCTCGTAGTGCCTCTGAAATCCGAAGTTTCCTTGGATTGGCCGGTTATTATCGGCGATTCATAAAGGACTTCTCAAAGATTGCTGTGCCGCTTACAATGTTAACACGAAAGAATACTCCTTTCGTTTGGACCGATAAACAGCAAGAGGCATTCGATATTCTGAAGCAAAAGTTGATTCAAGCACCGATCCTAGCCTTGCCAGAAGGTAATGATGATTTCGTCGTCTATAGCGATGCCTCTGGTACTGGCTTAGGATGTGTTCTGATGCAAAGGGGAAAAGTAATTGCCTATGCTTCAAGGCAATTAAAAGACTACGAGAAAAGTGCACCAACTCATGATCTTGAGTTGGCTGCCGTTACCTTTGCTTTAAAAATCTGGCGTCACTATCTATATGGGACTCGGTGTCAGCTCTACACCGATCATAAGAGTCTCAAATACCTTTTCACTCAAAAAGATCTGAACATGAAACAGCGTCGATCCTTGGAGCTTATCAAGGATTATGACTGCGAGATCTTATATCATCCCGGCAAAGCAAATGTTGTCGCGGATGCGTTGAGTAGAAAAGTATATCCAGAAAAGTGCTGTTATGCTCTAACTCCTGTAATATTCTCTTCTGATCTTATTGAAGACATCAGAATTGCTCAAACTGAAGCGCTGAAAGAAGAGAACATAGATTCTGAAAATCTAAAAGGGCAACTACAATTTCTGACTCTGAACCATTTGGGACTTCACTGTCTCAAGGGAAACCGAATCTGGGTTCCTAAGTATGGTTCAATTCGCAGCACTCTTCTATCTGAAGCTCACAAGTCCAAATTATCTGTTCATCCTGGCAGTTCAAAGATGTACTTTGATCTGAAAGCTGACTATTGGTGGCCAGGAATGAAGAAGGTTATTGGAAAATGTGTTGAAAGCTGCAGAGTATGTCAGATGGTTAAGGCAGAACATCAGAAGCCCTTCGGGGATATGCAACCACCACCTGTTCCTGAATGGAAGTGGGAGCATATAACTATGGATTTCATCACGAAGCTGCCAAAGACCAAAAGACAGCACGACTCTATCTGGGTAGTCGTTGATCGTTTAACGAAATCAGCACATTTCATTCCGATGAAAGAAACATATTCCCTCGATAGATTGGCACAGATATACATCACTGAAATAATTTCACGTCATGGTGTGCCGAAATCTATCGTATCAGATCGTGATAGTCGTTTCACATCCAGATTCTGGCAAGCACTACAAGATGGGATGGGTACTCGGATTTCTATGAGTACTGCTTATCATCCAAGTGCAGATGGTCAGAGTGAGCGTACTATCCTTACTCTTGAAGATATGCTTCGTGCCTGCGTTCTTGATCTGGGTGGTAACTGGGATGAGCACTTGCCGTTGGTCGAATTCTCATATAATAACAGTTATCATTCAACAATCAAGATGGCTCCTTTTGAAGCTTTATACGGAAGAAAGTGCAGAACTCCCACCTGTTGGCGTGAAACAGGTGAATCGCCTATAGCGGGTCCTGCCCTTCTACAGTTGACACACGAAAAGATTCAACTTGTTAGAAGAAATATTCTTGAAGCTCAGAGCAGGCAGAAGTCATATTATGATAACCGGCACAGATCAATCAGTTTTGCAGTTAACGATTGGGTGATGTTGAAAGTATCCCCAATGAAGAATGTGGTGCAGTTTATTAAAAGAAACAAGCTAGCTCCAAGATTTATCGGTCCGTTCAAGATTGTGGAAAAGATTGGAAATCAATCTTATCGTCTTGAACTACCGGCTGACTTAGCTGGAATACATCCTGTATTTCATGTCAGTCATCTGAGAAAGAGTTTAGCTGACGAAAGGGAAGTTCAGATATCACATGTTAACCTGCAGATTGATGAGAAGCTTCGCGTGGTTGAAGAGCCAGAACGTATACTGGACTCGAAGACCAAAAAGCTTCGGAATAAAGAGATACAGATGGTGCTCGTCCAGTGGAAACACCACAAAGGTTTGCATCAGTCTTGGGAATCCAGAGATGTCATGAAAGCTACTTATCCAAGTCTGTTCGAACATAGCTAACTTCGGGGACGAAGTTTGTGCGTGGTGGAGCCCATTCTGTAACAACCTAACTTTTGATCTAGTCGTAAATTCAGTAATATTTTGAGCCGATAATGTAATAATGTTACATTATTTGAATTATAATTTAATTAAGTAATGAAATATTTAATTAAATTATATAAATATTTAATATTTATGAATTAATAAATTATTAAAGAGAATTAAATAAAAGAGATATAATATACAAAAATGAAAGTGGGTTAGCTAGCAAATGTAACTAGATGAAGTATATAAACGAGAATTATTTCAAAATAACAAAATTCAGATTCTCTCTCTACTCTACTCTCTCTCTAACTTTCTCTCTCTACTCTCTCTCTACCTTCTCTCTAAAATTTCTTCCAAACCGACCATCCGATTATCAAGATATATATACCGTTAGAAAGATCTCGGAGAATACTACACGAACATACCATTTCCTGCGTGAATTCATACGAATTGAGGTAAGATTTTATATTTTTACGTTTTTATATATATTCGGTATTTTCGAAACTGTTAAGTTTTATGAAATTTAAAGCTATTTCTATGGAGTTTAACTAGAATAAGTATAATATAATCAAGCATAGGCTTAATATTGATCATATTTGTGATTTATGCCTTAGAAATTCATGTTTTAGAGTTGTAAATATGAACAGATTCGAGAGTGTTAAGAACAGACTCGAAATGAGATTAAATTCGAAATATATTCGAAAGGCAAACAACAGATTCGAAGCAGCAATAGATTCGAGGACAACATTAGATTCGAATAAGCCTTATTTCGAATCTATGGAGATAGATTCGAACCCAGCACCCTTCGAGTCTAGTTGCTAGATTCGAAAATATCACCCATTCGAGTTTAAACTAGGATTTTTCGAAACTGTTCTTCATGTGGGTGTGGTTCGAGTCTGAGCAAATACATTCGAATTTATGCATATGTGGGTGTGTTCGAATCTAAATTTGATTCTATCATCAACCTTTTTAGTATATTAATAAAACAAAGAATGAGTTATGAACGAACAAGTTATCAGAATTAGATAAAATAAAGATTTAAAGATAAAAGACGATGATATTAATATGATTTGATATGATAATTCTGGACAGGTTCAGTGAAATTCTGAACATAAATACAAAGGTTTTAAAAGATTTAAAGCGGGTCAGAGAATTGATTTACAGATTACAGATTGAAAAAGATAAAATCCTGAGATAACTCAGGTGGCAGATTCTTATATCTGTTTGACCAAGACCCAGAACTGTGAGTTATAGATATTCAGATTGAACATGCATAGATCCGGTTGAGATATATTGTTGCTGATAGATTTATTGACATTCACTTTATCAGCTGGAATGAGACCTGTGCACACCATGGATGGGTGTTGCCCAGTGGATCATGATAGCTATTTGATTATCTTTTCATATTGCATTTATTATTGCTTCAGACTTTGCCTTATGATTCATTGCTATCATGACTTCTAAGACATATGCTTACATCATTGATCAGACATTTGATAGAATTGATTCAGCTTGACTAGCCCATATGGTCTATTGTTCTAGACCCGGCTATTTCACCAGTTCTTATGAACTTGGTAATGACATCCGATGTTCCGCCATATTGACTTACTGGTAGCTAGCCCAGTATGTGGCTGATCCCCACGATTTAAGCGTGAGTGTGGCTTGAACATCATCCGATTCTATGATTCTATATCTCAATCATGAGGGCTGTAGCGGCAGCCAAGACATATCACGCTAAGACTAATGACTCCGCTTGACACGCATGTTGATATTGAAAATCTATTTACTCACTAAGCATTGCTTATGGTTGCTACTTCACATTTTTTACAGGAAAAGGCAAAGGAAAGTCACCTGCCGGACCTAGTTCTTAGGTCTTACACGCTCAAGACAGAAGTTTCATAGACCTCTACTCAGCGACCCCATTTTGGTACTAATTGGATGACGATATTATGGTGATCTGGGTAGATTTATTTTGATAATATGATGATATTAATTAGAATAGACTTGTGCCCTTTATAAGTTTAATTTAAAAACTTAATCTGTAATAAACTTAAATCTTAATAGCTTGTACTGTAATTTAATTTTCCGCATTATAAATACTCTATCTTAGTTTGATTGATATCGTATTGCATGATGTGGGACCTAGACTGGTGAGAACTGCCCCGTAAGGGGTGGTCTTCACACTGGGTAGGATGGATTCCTCTGGTAGTTGAGCATTGTTATTTGGGATGGGAGGATGGGGTACGGTGAGAATGATTGCGGGATCCATTATCCTGCAAAGTGCAACAAAGTTAGAATCATAAGACTTGAGATGATAATGCATTGATGTGAAGTCTAGAGAGTGTGAAATAGAAATTGTCTGATCTGTTTAACATCGGGTCTTTATTAGCAGAATAAAATTCCACTAATAACGTCCAAAGTCAATCGTTAAGAAACCGATGTTAGATAAGACCGTTTCACTCAAACACTGATCCTAACTCTAATCAATGGTGCACTTGGATGGAAATATTTTTGTGATTTTTGAATTTATATAAAAATGCAGAAATGGAAAAACGAAAAATAAAAAAATCCTAAGAGTTGGATTTCGGATGGTCCGAATTCGGATGAACAGTGTCACCGAAGTCGGATCAATCCGAAATCGGATGATGCATGATTGATGAGTGGTGGTCCGAATTCGGAGGTGGTGAGGAACAGGGACCGAATTCGGATGATGGTCCGAAATGCATGGCATGGAAAGAATGGTGGTGGTCCGAATTCGGATGGGTCATGAAACATGATCCGAATTCGGATGATGACTTATGTAAATGCATGAAATGATATGGATAGGTCCTGAGTTCGGATGGTACCAAGAATTCGGATGGGAACCGAATTCGGATATCATCCGAATTCGGATGAACAGTGGAGAACATACTTAGACTAAATTCAATTTTTGAAAATTTTGGCCCTGCTTTGATGGTCCGAATTCGGATCAACAGTGACCCGAATTCGGATCAACAGTGGTCCGAACTCTGGATTTGTGCTTTGAAAATTTTTGAAATTAGACTAAGTCGGACATCCGAATTCGGGTGGAGGTCTGAATTCGGACATCCGAAACTGCATGAGTGCAGTTAATGTGTTCATGCAAAAATAAACGTGAACAGTTGAAATGTTAACAAAAATGCATGAGATTACATATCCTAGTCTAAAATTACATAGAGAACAATTTATCTAACTACAACTAAGTAAATATAACACATTAAACTACCTAAAATGAAGAAAAACCGAAAATAAAAACTAGAAAAATTTTGAAAATCAAACAAGTAAACTAGGAAGTTAAACACTGAAAGAAGGTGAAAAAGATGTTACCTGATGATGCCGATGTTGGAAAATGCAAGAAAAATGAAAGATAATGGTGGTCCAAAAGCTTGTAACGGTGAATATGGTGGTTCGTGGGCGGTAGTCGACGAGAGCAAGTATGAAAGAAGAAGAAAGAAAAGCTTGAAGTGGAAGAAACCCAGTTGACCGATTGACCTGCCCATTTATAGGCGCGCGGGTCGTGGGTCGGGGCGAGAGGATCCGCGCCCAATTGGGAGTTGGGCCGCCGGGTTGGGCTCAACACACACACAACATTGAATTAAATGGGCCTTTAAGGAAATTAATAAAAAAACAAAATTAAACAGAAATTTTGGCCCAATTTTTATTACATCTTTTTTTTTTTGAGTTTTTTCTTTGAAACAACAAAATGTAATATTTTTGGTATTTTCTTTTAGTATTTAAGTTTAAATAAAATAAAATAAAGTAAACTAAAATCTTTTTGTCTTTTTGATAAATTTGAAAATTAAAATCTTTTTTGAATTTTCTGACCTATTAAATTTAAACTTAAGATTAAATTAAAAATTAAGACCAACCTAAAATTTAAAATTTTAACTACATAAGAAATAACGAGAAACACAGAATTATACAATTTAAAATCCTAACTATACTCCCCCTCAAATAAATACCGGTTCTTTTCCTTTTCTTTTTCTGAATGAACTCGACAACCCTTTTTAGCCTTTCAAGCACAGACAAACCTGGATATTGTTTGCATCCCACTCCGTGATGAACAATTCACACAGCAATTTGTCAGGATCATTAATTATTAGAAATATACGTAGATAAGGAAATATTGAGTTTCAATTTTGTGACACAATCCTTAAATTTAAATAACAGATATTTTCTAAAATAAAGGAATCTCAATCATGATAGATTGAAATAGAATTATTTAAGACAATATCTGATATTTAATTGGAAGGTGGATTCAACATGCCGATATGGGATACTAAAAACTGAAAACGAGGTTCGTCTATAGCTTTAGTAAATATATCCGCAAGTTGGTATTCCGTGCCAACAAAATACAACTCAATGGTCCCCTTTTCTACGTGATCTTTAATAAAATGATATCTGATATCTATGTGTTTTGTTCGAGAGTGCTACACGGGATTGCAAGAGATGGCAATTGCACTTCGAGAATCACAGTAAATAGGGATATTGGTGAGTGAGAACCCATAATCCCGTAATTGTGTTCTCATCCACAGCACTTGAGAGCAACAGCTTGCAGCTGCTACATACTCAGCCTTAGCTGTAGATGTGCAAACACAATTCTGCTTTTTGGAAGACCAACTCACCGGTCTATCCCCTAAAAACTGTATTCCTCCCGACGTGCTTTTTCTGTCCACTCTACAACCTGTAAAATCAGCATCTGAAAACGCGGTAAGATCGAAATCGGTTCCCTTTGGATACCATAGACCAAGTTCGGGTGTACCCTTAAGATAACGAAAAATGCGTTTTACCGCAGTTAGGTGTGATTCTTTTGGGTCGGCCTGAAATTTAGCACAAATACATGTTGAAAACACTATATCCGGCCTACTGGCATTCAAGTATAGTAAGGATCCTATCATCCCTCTGTAAGTTGTATTATCGACACTTTTCCCGGAAGGATCGGTGTCTAACTTACAGTTGGAGGCCATGGGAGTTGCGATACTCGTGGAAGAGTCTAACTTATACTTCTTGAGAATGTGTTAGGCACAAAAAGGCCTCAGTCAAACCTGTTCTACATTTGAGGGGGAGATTTATAATCAAACCTATTGATACATTTGAAGGTTGAATTTAAGGCCTGTTATATGCCTTATTGAAACCTGAAAATGATTTGCAATATCAGTCTAAAGCTGTTCTATATGTTGCATGTGTTGCAACTAAGACAGTTTGTCCAAGCTGCTCTGTCTGCTGAACAGGCTGGACATAAACTGTCTACGCTGCTTTACACTGGTGAGCAGCTTGGGCAATTTTAAAGTGTTCTGTTCTTTGTGAACAGAACCTGTTCTTTGTGAACAGGCTAAACACTTTATGGAATATGTTTCCAAGTCATCATGTATTGTTTTTGACTACAAGATCAGTTTACAAAGTCGAAGACAAAGTGGAAAACAGAACTGCTCAGCCTGCCCATGCTGTTCTGTAACATGAAGACAAAAGGTTATTTGAAAAAGGGTGACAGACCTTTTTCTTATATCAAAATAGGCCATTACAAGGAAGAAAGACGCAAAGTTGACATTCCTAAATTGGTTAAAGGCAATGCAACAGTAGACAAAGTGAAAAGACAAAAGTTCTGCACATGCGAAGACAAGTCTGCTTTTCAGAAAAGTGCAGAAAAGGTTATGTTGTCTTTTCAACAAGACTTCTCCTTTTTCATTCCGTCCAATGAAGATGTTTCTCTTAGATCCTCTGAGTGAGTATAAAAGGAAGCTTCTAAGGACAGAAAGAAGGGTGAAGAAAGCTAAGTGCTGAAACCAAGAGTGAACGTGCAAGTGTGTTTTTCATGCATGCAAGCATTCTGTGTAAATCAGTATCTGTGTGTCTAAGCTGTTTTACATAAGCTGTTCGCTTAAGTCTTGTAAACACAGTGAGTGCTTCTTAGTGAGTGTATTCATTGTATACTAGTTTGAGTTTGTCTTAGACTAGTGAACATACTGTTGTATCTGTCATCTCAGCTTGAACTATTCCGCATTCAAGCATGTTTGTAATTAACAAATTGTTGATAATACATACAAACATTGAGAAAATAGTGTGTAGTTTTTTAAATAGCTGTATTCACCCCCCCTCTACAGCTTAAAGCTTTATACTTTGGGAACCTTTCGGGACCTACAACTGGTATCAGTGTTCAAACAGGTTGAGAAAATGAAGACAGCAAAAGAAATGTGGGATACTTTGTGTACCGTCTATGATGGACCCACAATCACACTGGACAACAGGATCAACAATCTTGTTAGACAGTATGAACTTTTCTTTGCTAAACCAAAGGAGACTCTCACTGAAACCTACACTAGGTTTACTGCTTTAGTGAATGATCTCAAAGCTGTTGGGATCACTAAGGACAGTCTCACCCTGGTGAATAAATTTCTGGACATTCTACCTGAAGAGTGGAACTACTTCTCAATAATTCTAAGGAACTCAGGTACTATCAGAAGTATGGATCTAGTCAATCTGTATGGATCCTTACTGAATGATGAACAATCAAGGCAACAAAATAGAAATGCCTTGGAAATGTCCAAAAGAGGTGCAGCCTTTGTGGCTAATGTGAGACAGCCTGTAAATCAGGTGAGTGATGTGTTCACTCAACCTGATCAACAGGATGATGACAAGGAGGAAGTGTCAGATGAAGAAGATACTGCAGATCTTGCTGAACAAGATGATGAGCAAATGATAGCTATGCTTGTCAAAAGGTTCAACAAGAAAAGGTTTGGAAGAAACATGCTGCAAGGAAATTCAGGTGCTGGCAAAAAGAAGGCATTTGATAAATCCAAGGCTGAGTGTTTCAAATGTGGCAAAACTGGTCATATAGCTGCTGACTGTGTGTCAAAAGCTGTTGGTCAGTCATCCAAATCATACAAGACAAACATGGATGATGGTTATAGGGTTAAGTACCTTATGGCCATGGCTAAGCTAAGGAAGTTGGAAAACTCAGTGGGTTCCAACCGCCAAAAGGGACTTATGGCAGAGACTTGTGATTGGGAGGAATCTGATTCATCATCTGATGAAGAAGACAATCAATGTCTGATGGCCAACACTGATGTCCCATCAACAAGCAGTTTCAAACAGGATATGGCTGAAGTTGAAGCTTTCAGCAGCTTAGAGAACTGGAATCCTACTATGATGTATAAGGTACAAAATTTTTTGGCTTACAGTTCTGAAGAAAAAGTTAAAATGTTTGAATATATGCTTGTTGATCTAAAAGCTGCTGTTGAGAAGCATGATGCTTTACTATCTGAAATCTCTAAGCTTAAAACTGATCTTAAAACTAAATCTAGTAAACTGGACAGTTTCCATAAGTTGGAAACTGAGCTTGATGAATTAAAACACATCAACTCTATTTTACTGGAAGAAAAGAGAGAAACAGATATAAAGCATGCTAAGCTTCAAAAGATAGTTGACTCTTGGTGCCAATCTGCACAAAAAGTCAGCCATTGTATAAGTCAACAGATTCCTGCACAAATCCAAGCCTATCTTGGAGGGGATCTTGACACAGCAGCTTCCATTGTTGAGATCAATAATCTGAAAGAAGATTTATCCACTCTTGGTGAACTTCCAAACACATTCATTCAAAATGTGAATGGTAAACTAATCTCAACAAATAGGTTTGTCAGGCCTCAAAACACTGACAGCTTGTGTGAATTTAGTTCAAAAGCTGATGTTGGAATTTGTTCTCCATCAAGTCAGCCTGCTAAGTGCTCTACTGGTTCACACAAGCAAAAGAAAGGAAAACATGTTCAAACTGAAGTTGTGGATACTAAACCTGTTGACAAAACAGGTTCTGAGTCCAAAGCTGATGGTAAAAAGCGTGTTAATCCTTTTGATGCTAAACACTTTGAAAACAAGTTTTCAAAAAGTAAGCAGCCTGTTTACAACAAGGGTAAGTCTCATGTTGAAAACAAAACTGCTGTGATTTCAAATAAGTTTTCAAATCATAGTGGTAAACTGGTTTTAAATAAGAATAAGCTTTTCAAAACCAGACACAGTGAATATGCTGATAGGCAGCATAAATCACAATTCAGTAGGGGCAAAGGCAAAGCCATTGCTCAAACTGAGATAATTGGGAATAAGTTTCCCAAACCTGTGGAAGCTCAAAAGCCAATCAAGCTCCCTGTCTTTGACATCTGTCCTCCTAAAAAGAAGAAAGAAGAGGCAGTCAAAGCTGTGGCTATTGAACTATCCACTCAAGCTGTTGATTCAACAAAAAGTAATAAAACTGCTAAAACTGCTGAAAGAATCAACAAAAATAACTCAGAATGTGTTTCTGAAAGATCTTCTTCCAAAAACCCTAAAAAGAGAAAATGTTACAAATGTGGGAAGAAGACACATCTGGCCAAGGATTGTCCTGAATCTGAGGATATGAGGCCTGTTGACTCTGCTGTTTCCACCACAGCTGTTACCAGCAGTGTTGGAAATGTCACAGTCACTGAAAGTGGTATTCAAGCTGATACCATTCAAATAGGGAATATTAGTGTGGATATTTCAAGTCCATCAACAAATGTTGATGAAGTAGGAGAACTCATCTCTGTGATGAGTTCCCCTAAAAATGACTAATAATTCTCTTATCACTCTGCAGGAAAAACAACCTTCCCAGGTTTGGTACTTGGACAGTGGCTGCTCAGGGCACATGACTGGTTGTAAAGAATTGCTGAGTGAACTCAGGCCTGAAAAAGGGCCAAAAGTCACCTTTGGTGACAATGTACAGGGATCCACTGAGGGATATGGAACTCTTAAAGCTGGTGCTGCAGTGTTCAAAAGAGTAGCCTATGTGATTGGGCTAAAACATAACCTTGTCAGCATAAGTCAGCTGTGTGATGCTGGCTACAAGGTTAACTTTGATGAGCACCTGGGTTACATATTGGATCCCCAAGGCAAAGTTGTGCTATGTGCTCAACGAAAGAAAGGTGTATATGTTGTGGATATGCATTCTGCTGACCCCACAACTGAAACCTGTTTTCTCACAAGAACAAATGCTGATCTAAACTGGCTATGGCACAGAAGACTGTCACATCTGAACTTCAAGAACATCAACAAACTCTGTAAGAAAGAGTTGGTGACAGGTTTGCCTTCTATGACTTTTGCTAAGGATAGATTATGCACAGCTTGTGAGAAAGGCAAGCAGAGAAAAACATCTTTTAAATCCAAACATAATTTCTCTATTGATACTCCACTCTTCTTAATCCATATGGACTTGTTTGGACCTGTTAATGTCCCAAGTCTAGGAGGAAGAAGATACACTCTAGTAATGGTTGATGAGTTCTCCAGGTACACATGGGTGATCTTTCTAAAGAGCAAAGGAGAGGCTGCTAGAGAGATTATTGGATTTGTCAAAAAGATGGAAATGCTGAACTCTGCCCAAGTAAAGCAGCTTAGAAGTGATCATGGTACTGAGTTCAGAAACAGTACTCTTGAAGACTTCTGTGAAGAGAAAGGAATCACTCAAAACTTTTCAGCTGTAAGAACTCCTCAACAAAATGGAGTTGCTGAAAGGAGAAACCGAACTCTCATTGAAGCTACCAGAACCATGTTGTGTGCATCACGTTTACCTTCATCATTTTGGGCTGAAGCTGTTAACACTGCCTGCTTCACCCAAAACAGATCCTTAGTGGTGAAAAGATTCAACAAGACTTCCTATGAGCTGCTCAAAGGGAGGAAGCCAAATGTCAGTTATTTCCATGTGTTTGGATGTCCCTGTTTCATTCTGAATCAAAGGGACCAGCTGTCAAAGTTTGAACCTAAAGCTGATGAAGGTGTGTTTGTTGGCTACTCTGCTATCTCCAAAGCCTACAGAGTATACAACAACAAAAGAAAGGTGATAGATGAATCTATCAATGTCACCTTTGAAGAGTCCAAGAATGCCTCCACCAAATCTGTTCCTGAATTAGCTTCAGGAGAATTTAACTTTGATGATTTGATGCATTCAAACAATGAAGAGGGCTCAAAAGCTTCCACTACACCCAGTGTAGAACCTGTTAATCATGATGGACATGATGATGATTATGTCAATACACCCTGTGTGAATAAATGTACTGACTTAATTACAACTACATGTCCAGAACCTATCAATGCTGATTTTCCCAGTTCATCTGCTGATATGTTCAACAGTGGTCAGACATGTTCAACAAGTAAACAGGCTCAAGACAACAGTGTGTCTGAAAATCTTGAGAGCGTTCAACAGGACCTGCTGAAGATGTTAACAACTCAGGTGAATCATCATTGAAAAATGATCCTAAGTGGATCAGGTGTCACCCCAATGATCAAATAATTGGTGACATCAACAAAGGGATACAAACATGGTGGGACAGCTTAGGGAACTTTTGTATGTTCTCTAGTTTTGTTTCACTGATGGAGCCAAAGAAGGTTGATGAAGCATTAAAAGATGCCAATTGGATCACTGCTATGCAAGAAGAGCTCAATCAGTTTGAGAGAAACAATGTATGGAAGCTGGTCCCTGCTCCTAAAGGTAAAACTATAATTGGCACTAAATGGGTCTTCCGGAATAAAATGGATGAGCAAGGTCATGTCATTAGAAATAAGGCAAGACTGGTTGCTCAGGGCTACAGACAGGAGGAAGGAATTGACTATGATGAAACATTTGCTCCTGTGGCCAGGCTAGAAGCAATTCGTTTGTATCTAGCCTACGCTGCTCATAAGAGCATTAAGGTATTTCAAATGGATGTGAAGAGTGCATTTTTGAATGGGAAGCTGCAAGAAGAAGTTTATGTCAAGCAGCCTCCAGGTTTTGAAAATGAACAACATCCAGGTTTTGTCTATAAGTTGGACAAAGCTCTCTATGGTCTCAAACAAGCCCCTAGAGCCTGGTATGACACTCTTACTGAGTTCCTTATGAGCAATGGGTATTCCAGAGGTAAAGTGGATACTACACTGTTCATAAAGAAAGTGAAATCTGACATTATGCTTGTTCAAATTTATGTGGATGACATAATATTTGGTTCTACTAATGAGCAGTTATGCAAGAATTTTTCACTACTCATGAAATCTAAGTATGAAATGAGTATGATGGGAGAACTAACTTTCTTTTTAGGATTACAGGTTAAACAAACCTCAACTGGAATTTTTATAAATCAAAGAAAGTACACTTTAGATCTATTGAAAAAGTTCAAATTTGATCAAAGTTCTCCTATTAAAACCCCAATGGCAACCAATGTAAAATTGGATGCTGATGCCAGTGGCAAAGCTGTTTCAGTAACAGCTTACAGAGGCATGATTGGGAGCTTGCTATACTTAACTGCTAGTAGACCTGATATTATGTTTGCCACCTGTTTATGTGCTAGGTTCCAAGCTGATCCAAAGGAATCTCATCTAGCTGCTGTTAAAAGAATCTTCAGATACCTGAAGGGTACACCAGGTTTGGGTCTTTGGTATCCCAAAGACTCAAGTCTTGAACTAACAGGATATTCAGATTCTGATTTTGCAGGCTGCAGGTTAGATAGGAAAAGCACAACAGGTGGATGTCAACTCCTTGGTGGAAAGTTGATTAGTTGGAGTAGCAAGAAGCAGAACTCAGTGTCCACTTCTACTGCTGAAGCTGAGTACATTGCTGCGGGAAGCTGCTGTGGGCAGATTCTGTGGATGCAGCATCAGCTTGAAGACTATGGGCTTGTGTATAGGAAAACTCCTATTCTGTGTGATAATACAAGTGCCATAGCCATCTCCAACAATCCAGTATTTCATTCAAGAACAAAGCATATTGAAGTCAGACATCACTTCATCAGGGATCACATTCAGAAAGGTAATGTGGAGGTAAGTTTTATTTCCACAAATGAACAGCTTGCAGACATTTTCACCAATCTGGATGAAACAAGGTTTAATTACCTTGTCAGCAAGCTGGGCATGTTAAATAAGAGTGACTAAGTGTTCTCTCAGGTCTATAAAGTTATATGTCTCACACTGCTCAAGTCTCTCAGAACAGCTTAGACAGAACAGGCTATGCATGTTCTATACTTAGCCATTTTTCTGAAAAACTTGAACAGCTTGAGCACAGAACAGGCTGAACAACAAACAGGTTGTAAGTCCAGCCTGCTCTGATGGTTCAATCCTCAACCTGTTCATTCCTTCACACTGCCTTACAAGCCTTTGTCTTGTAACCTGTTCAAATATTGAACCCAACCTGTTCTCACAACTGAGAACAGGCTGAAGGCACAGTTTGAAGGGAGAACAGCTTGAAGAGTGAATAACATGTGTTGACTCTGCTCATCACAGGGTTGACCAACAGCTTAGACCAAATATTTTAATTACCTTTCTTCACAATTAAGTTACTTAATTAATATTTTATTTAACTTACTTACTGCGGATAATGTGGATTACGTGTGTAAGTGATTAAAAAGAAATCGAGTGGTCTGACAAACGGTCTGACATGGACAATCGTTCCGTTTTCCGTTAACGACTTTTTCAAATCAAACCGCCCAAAATCTTCTCTCTCATACACACTCACATTCAAATCCTATAAATATCTAAATACAGTTTTATCTTCGTCTTCCTCATCACTTCCAGAAATCCTCAAGAACCCTAAAATCGACTAAGTGTCTTTTGCTTCTTCAACCTCAAAAATTCCCAAATGGCTCACAGACCTAATCCCTTTCTCCTAGTGTTCGTTGGTGAGGATGTTGTCAAACACTCATCAATCACCACAATGCTGACCATTAAGCCCACCAACTACATTGCCAACCTCACAATCCCCAAAAACTATGTGGGGAAGGGCTATGACCAAATGGTGGAGTTTCTGAAAGTTCATCCGTTGAACTACGCCATGACTGCATCTCCTGGTGTCCTGTACCAGGAGATGGTGTATGAATTCTGGTACACATGTTCCTACAATCCCAACACTAAGGTCATCAAAGGAACTATTCTTAATGGAACTCAATCCATTGAGATTACAGTTGATCTTCTGAGGGAGGTTCTTCATCTGCCTGGTGCTGAGTCCTATGATCTGCCCCAGCCTGAGAACGAGCAAATGGGAAATCTGCTACGTTTCTGTGGTGTAGCAGAACCCAAAATTGGAGCAACATTGTACAGGAAGGAGTTGTCACCCACTTACAGCTTCTTATTCGCCTCTGTGGTGATGTGTTTCAGCAGCAAGGTTGGTTCCTTCGACCAACTCAGTAGAGATGAAGTTCCAATAGTCCTACAACTAGTGGATGGGACTACTCTTGACATGGCTAAGTGGATCTTTTCGAACATGAGAAACCTGGTGCAGCAAGAGCCAAGACCAGCTGCTGTCCGTTATCCCAGGTTTCTGAGTCTCATTTTCAGCCATGTTTGTGGTGAGCAACTTTACAACTCTCAGCCCCTACTTAAGACTGCTGCATTCCCTGTCATAGGGAATAGAATTTTTCATACTCCTGTACTGCAAAATGAGCCTCCTCTATCCACACCAATGAGGAGGCTGTTAGGTTTGGTGGAAGGACCCTCTGATGTGAGGGTGGATCCAGAAGCTGCTGCTCCCGTAACAAAATCCAAAGCCAGGTCCAAGCTTGTTAAAAGGACCCTGGCAACTGAAGCTGGGCCTGTGAGAAAGAAGGCCAAAACAGCTCAGTCTGAGTCTGTTCCTTTAGCCTCTGTGGCTGAGGAGGAGCAGTCTCCTCACCCTGGTTCATTTGTTGAGCCTGAAGCCTTTGTGGCTGGTGCCTCTGTGCCACAAGAGACTATGGAACAGGCCAGCCCCACTGTTCCTGACCCAGTCTCACACCCTGTCCAAACAGATCCTCTCCCCTCTCCACAATCACCGACTCCATCCATTCTCTATCACAGAAAATCAATTTCCAAAAAGAAATCAGCCCACAAAACCACTTTCTCTGTTCCCTCTCAACAGGGTTCAGTTGAAAAAGAAGCAACCCCAGCTGCCTCTCCTATTTTGGGAGCAGGTTCAGCTAATTTGGAGCCTGCTTCACTCCAATCCGAGTCTACCCAGGGTCAGCCTAGACCCTCTGGTTCCTCCCAACAGGAACCAGTTGTACAAACGGAGATACCCACATCAACTATCCCAGCCTCCCAACAGGCTGAGGATATTGAAAGACAGGAGTCCTCTCCACTCCATACTGTGTCCACACTGTCCCCCACTCATATCTCCTCACACCCTGAGTCTGCACGAGGTGTCCACGCTGCTGATATAGACCAATCAGCAGCTCAGCCTCAAACTTCTGCTCCCCATGATCCAGCTGTTTTGCACCAAACAGCTGCTGAGGGACCAACATCCCAAGCTGATGAACCTCAGGGATCACACCATCCCTCTGGTGAGGCTGCTCCCTTCATGCAAATTCCATCAACAGGTTTCACCACTGCTGATGTTGAAATGCATATCCCATCTCCCAATGATGAGGTGCCTTTAGACCAAGGCACTGCAGAGGGAACCACCACTGGTCTTCATGAGGGTGTTGCAACACAAGCAGCATCTGAAAGGCCCCAAACATCATCCCCTTCTCCTAGTGATGCAGCTACAGCCGCTGCTGAAGGACCCCTTGATCCCTCCAACCTGGGCCATCTTACTTTTGCCCAGGCTATGGAGCTTCTGTCCAAAGTCCCTCTTCCCTCTCCATCACATCCTCAAACACCAGCTTCATCATCATCTTCTCCATCTACCCACTCAAAACAATCTACCCATACACCTCCATCTCCCAAAGACCTGCCTTTGAAGGATCAACTTTCTTTGCTAACCAACAAAGTTGGTTCTTTGGAAAACACCATGAACTCTCTACCCTCCATCATATCAGACTCTGTGTGTGTACAACTTCAGGGGTTCTTTGATTCGTTCAAGGCCTCTTTCCCTACCACTCCACAGCCTGATCAATCTCCACAGCTGTTAGCACTCACTGCTCAGCTGCAAACTGTGTCCACCTCTCTTTCCTCTATTCTTTCCATACAGCAGGACTCTGTGTCCTCAATGACATCCATTTCCCAACAGCTGTCATCAATTCTCACTTCTTGCAACTCTACCATTCCAGCCACTCTGGCTAGCTTACAAACTCTAATTGGCTCCCTATCCAACTCTGTGTCATCAGATCTTGCTGATGTGCAAGATTCTCTAGACCTTCATCTTGCACAGCTGCAAACTCTGCTGTTCACAGCGTCTGACAGGGAAAACATTGTTAAGCTCACATCCCTTGCTGATTCCCACTCCACTTCTCTTCAGACCTGTCTTTCCCAGCTTACTGAGGTGAAGGATAACTTGGCTTACTTAGTGACTAGCCTTGTTGGTCCTAAACCTTCTGCTAAACCTGCTGGCAAGCCTGCTGACTTTGTGTCTTCAGACAGACCAGGTGTTGAAGTCGCTGCTTCATCTCCTTCAAAGGGGGAGAAGTCATCTGCCTCGAAGACTAAGTCTAAGGGGGAGAAAACTTCTTCTCCTAAGGAGATACCAGTGTCTGCAACTCACACTGGTCAGCCAGCAGATGTCTTTGAAACAGGTGCAGCTGAAGGTGCCTCTCAAGCTGCTATGCCTACTCAGGCTGTCTCTCCAAACCCTGCTCAGTCTAAGGGGGAGGAAGATTCCTGAGGACAGGCCTAGCAGTAAAAGGAGGAACTTAATTCTATCTGAAGAAGAAGAAGAGGAAATTCCTGAGGCTGCTGTCACTACAGCAGCAGCTAAAGGAAAAGAAAAGGTAGCTGATGATCCCATGCAGCAGAAGCAGGCAGAAATTCAATTTCACAAGGCCAGGGCTAAAGAGATGGGTCTTCCTATGCACAAGTACTTTGAGTTTAGAGAAGAACAACTTCAAGCTCTGGAGGAATTGAGAAAAGAAGAAGAATCTGCTAAAGCTGCTAAATCATTTGCACTCCAAGAAGTAAAGAAAATTAAAATGTCTACTTTGGAAGTGCAAAAGAAAATAATGGAAGCTGCCAGACAATCAGCAGGGGAGAAAGAGAAGGAAGTAGAGAAAGGTACTCAGGTCTCTGTGACCAAATCAACAGTACCCCATGCAAGAGCTCAATACCACTTTGACAACTTGGCTAAGAAAAAGTTTCATGATGTTGCTGAAAGAAGGCTAGCCAAGGAAGCAATTGTCAAAGCTGTCCCTATATCAAGGAAAGGCAGTCAGTGGAAGCTTAAAATAACAAGGATGGGTGCAACAGGCCCAGAATTGGAAACTTATGACCACACTGGTGTAGGTCAGATGGGATACAGGGAGTGGATTGAGCTGGCAGTTGCCCTGAGTGAATCAAAGTCTGAAACTGCTAAAGAAATCAGGGCATATGTCAAGAAGTTAATGGAAAGAGTAAAGGATCTTGGCCAGATATCTAAGGAAGTTAGTGAAGGTGTCTTTGTGACACATCCAAAAATAAAGGCCAGGAGAACAAAGAAGGATACAGAGATGGAGCTACTCCTTACACTAATTGAACAGGGCGACTATGCCATTGAAATAAAAGGAGTTGATCATAGCCTGCCTAAAGGAATAGAGTTTGAGGATGGCAAGATTATTGAAGAACCTGAGCTGGGGTTATTCTTTGTAGATCCACTAACTCAGAAGAAGTGCTTCCAAAGAGCCTCAGAGCTGTACAAAGTTGATCCGAGACAACTTGCCGCCTTAAGACTTGCAGCTTCATTTAGGCAGTCTAGCAAATGGAGAGCAGCCGTCTGGGATCAGCTCAGAGGCTTCTATGAAAGAGGTGAGCTCAATGATCCCAAGTTCATGGTTATCAGGAGTGAAGTTGAGGAACTTGAGGATACAAGGGAAGAACTGGAAAAGATGTTTCAGGATCCTCCTCCAGTATAGTGAAGTCCACCTGTCATCTGGGCAGGTGAAGATTGGAAGCTGTCCATCAGTTGGACAGGCTTACCGTTTTCTGCTCCCAACAAAAACAGTCCAATGTACATTAGTTCTACTTTATGTTACATATGTTGTAATTCCTTTTACATTAGTTGTAAAATACTTTAGTACATTAGTTGTACTTTTGTAAGAACATGTGTTGTTCTAATGTAATCAAAATTCAGTGTATAAACTGATCTTTTACTTTATGTTGATGTTGTAATTTTATTTCAGCAAATGTACTGTAAAAATATATAGTGATTTTTTGATAAGGCCAGCTTAATCTGGTTATTGCAAATAGGGGGAGATTGTTAGGCACAAAAAGGCCTCAGTCAAACCTGTTCTACATCTGAGGGGGAGATTTATAATCAAACTTGTTGATGCATTTGAAGGTTGAACTTAAGGCCTGTTATATGCCTTATTGAAACCTGAAAATGATTTGCAATATCAGTCTAAAGCTGTTCTATATGTTGCATGTGTTGCAACTAAGACAGTTTGTCCAAGCTGCTCTTTCTGCTGAACAGGTTGGACATAAACTGTCTACACTGCTCTACACTGGTGAGCAGCTTGGGCATTTTTCAAGTGTTCTGTTCTTTGTGAACAGAACCTATTCTTTGTGAGCAGGCTAAACACTTTATGGAATACGTTTCCAAGTCATCATGTATTGTTTTTGACTGCAAGATCAGTTTACAAAGTCGAAGACAAAGTGGAAAACAGAACTGCTCAGCCTGCCCACGCTGTTCTGTAACATGAAGACAAAAGGTTATTTGAAAAAGGGTGACAGACCTTTTTCTTATATCAAAATAGGCCTTTACAAGGAAGAAAGACGCAAAGTTGACATTCCTAAATTAGTTAAAGGCAATGCAACAGTAGACAAAGTAAAAAGACAAAAGTTCTGCACATATGAAGTCAAGTCTGCTTTTCAGAAAAGTGCAGAAAAGGTTCTGTTGTCTTTTCAACAAGACTTCTCCTTTTTCATTCCGTCCAATGAAGATGTTTCTCTTAGATCCTCTGAGTGAGTATGAAAGGAAGCTTCTAAGGACAGAAAGATGTGAAGAAAGCTAAGTGCTGAAACCAAGAGTGAACGTGCAAGTGTGATTTTCATGCATGCAAGCCTTCTGTGTAAATCAGTATCTGTGTGTCTAAGCTGTTTTACATAAGCTGTTCTCTTAAGTCTTGTAAACACAGTGAGTGCTTCTTAGTGAGTGTATTCATTGTATACTAGTTTCAGTTTGTCTTAGACTAGTGAACATACTGTTGTATCTGTCATCTCAGCTTGAACTATTCCGCATTCAAGCTTGTTTGTAATTAACAAATTGTTGATAATACATACAAACATTGAGAAAATAGTGTGTAGTTTGTAAATAGTTGTATTCACCCCCCCTCTACAGCTTAATGTTATATACTTTGGGAACTTCTCGGGACCTACAATGTATATATATATTATCTCGGTTGGGTTTTATTGGTAAAAATAAAATGGAATCAGTTGGACATTTATATAAAAGGATTAATTCTGGACATGTCGGTAATCTCTGAAATAGGAGATTTAAAGTATAAATTTTGGATCACAATTTCGATGGATTTATGCATTAATTTGAGAAACTTGATGGAACTCATTATAAAACAAGAGATTGAGGATATCGATAAAGGGGTTAATTGAGAATAATAAAGCCATCAAGTAAGAGGATTTAAATATGAGTTTCGGATGACGGATCCGACTGTTGTAATACCTTTAATTGTACAACTTGATGTACATTTGTGGAGGATCATGTTTATGATATGTTTTACTTATGGAATGTAAACAGGTCCCTTGTGGTGTTGTTTAACCCACAGTGGGGTACGTTGTGAGTCCGGTTGAAATCCCGAGGTGAAATAGGACAAATTGAAGTTTATTTGTGCACCACTGTGAGTACCTTTGATTTTAGCATGTCTGCATCTGCTTTATGTTTGCTATTGCCTGCTGAGGCATGTTGTTTCATTTTCGTTTGGCACTCTACTAACTTGCGTATACATATTGATGCACATTAATACTTGTTGCATGTCCTTTCTTTTGTTGTGCATCCTGTTGATGGACCTGCGTGGTCGCATCTGTATTCTGATGTTACTGTGCTATATGAGCCAAGAGTTTGACACCTCTATGGCCAGGATAGACAGTATGACATCCCCGATGGTAAGTTTGCCTCAGTATGGTGGGTTTCTTAATGCCGAGTGTCAACTCGAAGGGGCTGCGGGCTCAGGTTTGCGTACCTTGGGTACGTGTGGAGCATACGGTATGTGTTACCGCAGATACTCTGGGTGGCATCATAAAGATTTGTAGAATGTGTAAAATCATACGGTATTCACTAAGCAATTCGCTTACCCCTCAGTTGTTGACTTTTTACAGGAAAAGGGAAATCTGCGGCGGGACCATCTAGCTAGGACGTCTGTTGATGTATTTGAAGATTTCTACTGTCTAACTTGGTATTTGGTTTATGGAATTATTGTTGTAATAAATTTGAGGAAGATGTAATACTTTTGAGCTTGTAGACTTAGACGTGTAACCTATGTAGCACCGTAGGGTGTTGGACACAAATTTGTATTACTTTATTTTGTATTTTATGCTTCCGCACTGTAATTTAAGCTATCAGATCATTATGAAATTATGTGTTGGTGATTAATCCTTGGTGTGTTGTAATGGTGGTTAATGTGGCAAGGGTGTCACATCAAGATGGTATCAGAGCAGTAGTTTGAGATTCAAGTGTCCGTGAGGTCTTGATCTCAAACATTAGGTGATGATATGTAGTGAATTTAGGAAATGATCTGAACTAAGATAGCCTATGATCTAGTAATCATAGGACATTGATTATCATAAGGGACAAATGGGTTACTAAACAAGTTATATGTTTTATATTTCAGAACATGTCTGGAGGAGGAATGACACCAGAAGAGACGAGAGAAATGATGCTAGCCATGATGGCTGAGCAAAATCGGATGATACAAGACCAGTTTCGGGCTCGAGATGAGGCTGAAGTTAAACGAAGAGAAGATAAGAGGAAGAATAAGGAAAGAGAGAGAAACAATGACGAACAAGATGACAATACTGGGTCATCTAATAAGCCCAGAAGTTGTTGGTTTAAGGATTTTAAGGGGAATGGAGCAGTCGAGTTTAATGGACTGGGTGATGCTGTTGCTGCTCTTGAATGGATAACAGCCACAGAACGGACATTCCGAATCAGTGATTGTGCTGAGAAGGATATGGTCCGGTTCGCTACTGCTATGTTCACCAAAGACGCAGTAATGTGGTGGAATTCAATGGTGAATGCCTTAACAATGGAGAAGGTTTCTAGAATGACATGGGCTGAGTTTACTGAAATTTTCACTCAACAATACTGCCCGGCCGATGAACGCCGAAGACTAGAAGCTAAGTTCATGACACTAATTCAGGGGACTAGGTCTGTGTCCCAATATGCGGTAGAGTTCACGAGGTTAAGTTTATTTGCACCTCATCAGGTTGATACAGAAGAGAGAAAAGTTACCCGATTTGAGGTTAGTCTTGATTTGGAAACCCGAAGGGTGATGAGCAACGTACGTTACCCCACGTTTGCTAATCTGCTGGAAGCTGCCAGAAATGTGGAACAGATCCTGAGTATGTCAGGATATGTAATGGGGTCTGCTGCTGCTGCTTCAGCTAACCCAACTCAACCTTCACCACCGAAACGTCAACGCGACGGAGGCTACTCTGGTTCTTCACGATCATCACAGTATTCACCGCAACAATCTTACCATCGACAGTCTGGGTCTTCTGGTAGTGCTCGTGCTTACTCCATCAACACTGAGCCGCAGTACTGTAATAGATGCCATTTGGAACATTACGAAAAGTGCACCAATGGTCGTGCATGTTTTTGCTGTGGAGAATTGGGCCACTACCAGAATGAGTGCCCACGGAAATCGGATGCCTGCTATAAATGTGGTGTGTGGGGGCACTATAGTAGAAATTGTCAGAAGAACTCTCCAGCAGCTGCTGCTCCATCTTCGACTCGATCAATTGGAGGATCAAGTGGTGGTTCAGTCAACCGCCGGAACCAGCCACAAAGGGGACAGGCTAGTGCATTCTAGATTATCGCGGAGGAATCTAGGGAAAACCCGGAGGTGATTACGGGTACGTTTATAGTTAACTCTTTGCTTGCAATAGTGGTGTTTGATTCTGATGTCGATAGATCTTTTGTGTCTACGGTTTGTGCATAACGACTTGTCAGGACGCTGTTTAAGTTATCTACTATACTTGACATAGAAACTGCTAGCAACATTATAGTCAAATTAGATCACGTATATTATAACTACACCTTAGAAAATGAAGATGTAGTCTTCAATTTGGGTTTGACTCCGATAGTATTTAGTGAATTTAACGTGAGAAATGTAGAAGATGTCGACATTGTACATAAGAATGACAAATGCCAAGAAGGACCGATGTTTGTTATAATTGAGGAAAGATGGGTTATTGTAGAAGAGTATTTTAAGATTCTATATGTAATACTTCATCGAAGTATTATGAGTCTGAAGATAACTTGAACTTAAGTATTATGAAATGCTGTTACTAATATATGTATGACTATGACTGTAAACGAGAATACTCGAGTATATGAATGGGCATTAGATGAATAGTTAAAATGGATTTTGAAGCTTTGAATTGAAGAAGATGCTTTAAATATCTTGGAATTTGTGAACGAGTTTGGAAGTTGTAATAAAGATTAAGCTTGACTATAATAGGTTAAAGAATGAGAACTAATTGTATTATATTCATATATGATATGTTTGAGGGATTGATAACAACTCATAATGGTTATCATAAAGCAAAATAGCATCAACTTGTATTAAAAAGGTTGTGATTGATGTTGAAATTACTTAGTAACACATTAGTTAAAGTAGATCATGTGTATCATGATTGTACTTTAATGATTGAAGAAGTAGTCTTGTATGTTGAATTGATCCCTGGAGTTTCTCTAATAACTAGTTGTTCGTATTTTCATGCATCTACCGAAATGTAAGAGAAATGCGACATCAACATGACTACGAGTAAAACTTACCAGCAGCCGATAGAAGATCAGAATGGATGGATTATTTTCATATCGGCATATATGACGATATAATGTATTTTGAGTTTAAGTATAAACTGAAAAGATCAATGGATTAGATGGAAATTTTGTATAACACTAATTATCATGATAAAGTAAAGAAGATCATGTTTAAAGTTTTGCACGCGAAGAAATGTAGAAGTCCTATATGTTGGAAAGAAATCGAAGGAACTCTGATTCTTATGCCTGTATTATCACAAAAGTGTTACTATGGTAATAGTTATAAACTGATCAATTATAAGACATATAATCGAGTGTACTTGAAAGTATCACCAGTGAGGGTTGAAACTTGTTCTGTAAAAAGAGACAAGTTGACACCAAAATGTGTTGGTTCAATTTGAATAACAGAAAAGTTGGGAATCAGTTGTGTCATTTGAAAATTATCAAAAAGAAAATATCGAGAATGCACTTGGTGATTCATGTGAGAAGCTGTATGAGATCTTCACAACTGAGAATAAAGATTTGGGTTGATTAGATCGAATTAGAGATTGATGAGAGATTTTTATATGATGAGAAGCCAAAAATGTGTTCCGAGTATTAAAGTAATAAAGTTAAGAAACAGAGAAATTGAAATGGTAATTATATGTTGGAAGCATAAACATGAGATGAATCACTTAAGGTTGGTGTGTTAAAGAAGTATTGTCATTATCTTGAATTCAAATAACTTCGAGGACGAAGTTTGAGCGTGGTGGAGCCCATGTTGTAACATCCTAGAAATTAAATTATTGTATTTGTGGTTTATTAGTTTAAATTTTTTAATTTAAGTTGGATTGCATTTGGAATCATTATAAAAGTAATTGGTTGTTTGATTTAGAAATTGATAATTTCAATTTATTAAGTTAATATAATTATTATAAAGTGGTTGAAAGGGGTAAAATAAAGATTGAATCTTTATTTAATGGAGTTTAAGAAGTTGGTTGCATATTGTGAAAATTTATAATTATTAAATTATTAAGGATAATAAATAAAAGATAGAATTCTTTTATTTCGTAAAATCAGTATTTTAATGGAACTGGATAAGTTGAGGGACTAAAGGTACTAAAGTTGGAAATTTGGAATAAAAAGGGATGAAAGATTTGTATGTCTTTCATTTTCACCAAACATCATCTCTCTCTACCTTCTCTCTAAAAGAAAGAAACCCACGGTTCTTCATTTTAATTAAGCCAGAAACATCAAAGGTTGAAATTAGAAGATAAAAATCTGGATTCAAGTTGTTTTGAAGGAGTTATAAACACTACAACCAACAATTTAAGGTAAATTTCACTGAAATTCTTGTATTTAAGGGTTTATGGTTCGGTTTTGGATGAAAACGAATCTGAGATGTTATGATTAAAAATTTCTATGCATGTAAGAAATTTTGATGGGTTTGTGAATATATAGTGTTCTAGAAGTTGTGTGCAAAATTTTAGGTTCTAATTCAAGTTATAAATATGAATTTGGGAAATTTACAATAAGTTTCTGTGTGCGTTGCATAGTATCGAAACCTTAAAGTAAGGGTACCGAAACCATAAAGGTTTCGGTATTAACCCCTCTCTCTACCGAAACCTATACATATGTTGAGACTAATCCAAGTGTACCGAAACCCACAAGGTTTCGGTAATGTACCGAAATGGACAAGCAGGTACCGAAACCTTTCATTATACCGAGACAAAAATGGAGATACCGAAACCATAAGGTTTCGGTACATAATACCGAAACTCAATGGGTGTACCGAAACCATGTATATGTGTGTATACTGAGACCTTTGTACCGAGACTTTCACATAAATGCAGAAACTTTATATATAGATACCGAAACCCACATACCCTTACTGAAACCTTTATGAATAATGAAACTCGCAAGCAAATACCGAAAACTCTTATGGTTTTGGGTAGGATACCGAAACTTATAACAAGTTTTCAGTAATTTTCTTTTTATCAGCACAAAACAATAAATATACACGCACATATATGTATATATGTACATATATATATATATATATATATATATATATATATATATATATATATATATATATATATATATATATATATATATATATATATATATATATATAAATGAATATATAATATATATGTATATATATATATTATCTCGGTTGGGTTTTATTGGTAAAAATAAAATGGAATCAGTTGGACATTTATATAAAAGGATTAATTCTGGACATGTCGGTAATCTCTGAAATAGGAGATTTAAAGTATAAATTTTGGATCACAATTTCGATGGATTTATGCATTAATTTGAGAAACTTGATGGAACTCATTATAAAACAAGAGATTGAGGATATCGATAAAGGGGTTAATTGAGAATAATAAAGCCATCAAGTAAGAGGATTTAAATATAAGTTTCGGATGACAGATCCGACTGTTGTAATACCTTTAATTGTACAACTTGATGTACATTTGTGGAGGATCATGTTTATGATATGTTTTACTTATGGAATGTAAACAGGTCCCTTGTGGTGTTGTTTAACCCACAGTGGGGTACGTTGTGAGTCCGGTTGAAATCCCGAGGTGAAATAGGACAAATTGAAGTTTATTTGTGCACCCACTGTGAGTACCTTTGATTTTAGCATGTCTGCATCTGCTTTATGTTTGCTATTGCCTGCTGAGGCATGTTGTTTCATTTTCGTTTGGCACTCTACTAACTTGCGTATACATATTGATGCACATTCATACTTGTTGCATGTCCTTTCTTTTGTTGTGCATCCTGTTGATGGACCTGCGTGGTCGCATCTGTATTCTGATGTTACTGTGCTATATGAGCCAAGAGTTTGACACCTCTATGGTCAGGATAGACAGTATGACATCCCCGATGGTAAGTTTGCCTCAGTATGGTGGGTTTCTTAATGCCGAGTGTCAACTCGAAGGGGCTGCGGGCTCAGGTTTGCGTACCTTGGGTACGTGTGGAGTATACGGTATGTGTTACCGCAGATACTCTGGGTGGCATCATAAAGATTTGTAGAATGTGTAAAATCATACGGTATTCACTAAGCAATTCGCTTACCCCTCAGTTGTTGACTTTTTACAGGAAAAGGAAAATCTGCGGCGGGACCATCTAGCTAGAACGTCTGTTGATGTATTTGAAGATTTCTACTGTCTAACTTGGTATTTGGTTTATGGAATTATTGTTGTAATAAATTTGAGGATGATGTAATACTTTTGAGCTTGTAGACTTAGACGTGTAACCTATGTAGCACCGTAGGGTGTTGGACACAAATTTGTATTACTTTATTTTGTATTTTATGCTTCCGCACTGTAATTTAAGCTATCAGATCATTATGAAATTATGTGTTGGTGATTAATCCTGGGTGTGTTGTAATGGTGGTTAATGTGGCAAGGGTGTCACAGTAATTATCGTGTAAAACATCCAAAACTATTACAATCATTATAAATCTAATATCTTACAAATAATCTTCATTATAAAAATAATGAATCTGTCATATTCTATGTAGAGTATCGCCGAACATATTATATGTACAATCTACGTAGAATGTCATGCATTCTACATAGAATGACATTCAATCTACGTAGAATGACATTCAATCTACGTAGAATGACATTCAATCTACGTAGAATGGCAGGCAATCTACGTAGAATAGCATGCATTCTACGTAGATTATCATGTAAAACATCTAATAACTATTACATTCATTATAAATATAATATTTTACAAATAACTTTAATTATAAAATATGGAAAATGAATCTGTCCAATGTACGTAGATTGTACATAGAATATGTTCGTCGATACTCTACATAGAATGTCATGCAATCTACGTAGAATGACATTCAATCTACGTAGAATGACATGCAATCTACGTAGAGTATCGACGAACATTTCCTATGTACAATCTACGTAGAATGTCATGCAATCTACGTAGAATGACATTCAATCTACGTAGAATAGCATGCAATCTACGTAGAATGACATTCAATCTACGTAGAATGTCATATAGAATGTCAAGTATCATATATTTTACATAGATTACATGATAAAATATACCAAAAACACATTGAATGTTAATGTACATCTGCATAAAAAGATATAGAAATGTATAAGAAACAAAAAAATATATGAAATATATAAGAAACATAACATTCTACATAGATTATGTGTGATTTTTTACAAGTAGTCGTGTATCATATATTCTATATAGATTATCATGTAATCTACGTAGATTATCATGTAAAACATCTAATAACTATTACATTCATATATATCTAATATTTTACAAATAATCTTCATTATAAAACATTGAAAATGAATCTGTCATATTCTATGTAGAGTATCGACGAACATTTTTTATGTACAATATACGTAGAATGCCATGCAATCTATGCAGAATGGCATGCAATCTACGTAGAATGACATTCAATCTACGTAGAATAACATTCAATCTACGGAGAATGTCATGCAATCTGTGTAGAATGTCATGCAATCTATGTAGAATGTTGTGTAAAATGTCAAATATCATATATTCTACATAGATTACCTGATAAAATATATCAAAAACACATTGAAACAAAAAAAAAAGAAGATTTCATTTAGACAATTTATTAAACACTTGGTATGCAACTGATATAAAATATAGAAAAAATACATAGAATAAAACTGTTAATCTACGTAGAATAACATGGAATCTACGTAGAATGACATTCAATCTACGTAGAATGATGTACAATCTACGTAGAATGACATGCAATCTACGTAGAGTACCAAAGAACATATTCTATGTACAATCTACGTAGAATGTCATGCAATCTACGTAAAATGGCATTCAATCTACGTAGAATGACATGCAATCTACGTAGAATGTCATGCAATCTATGTAGAATGTCGTGTAGAATATCAAGTATCATATATTCTACGTAGATTAAATGATAAAATATACCAAAAACACATTGAAACAAAAAAATAAGATTTCATTTAGACATTTTATCAAACACTTGGTATGCAATTGATGTAAAATATACCAAAAACACAATGAATAGTAATGGTAATCTATAAAAAAAGATATAGATTTGTATAATCAACATAAAAATATATGAAATATATAAGAAACATAACATTCTACATAGATTACGAATAGTAATGTTAATCTACATAAAAAGATATAGAATTATATAACATTCTATATAGACATATAATATTTCTATATAGAATACATTAATTTTTTAGCAATTAAATAATTTTTTATATAGAAAAAAATTTATTTTTTTTATAAAAAAACGTTTTTTTAATATTAAAATCAATTCTAATGAATGAAAGAGAAAATGAAAATGAAAATGAAAAAAAAAAGTAAGAGAGAAAGTGAAAAAGAGATGCATATAATAAAAAAGGTGGAGAGAGAAAGATAATATTTTTTATTCCAAAAATACCATTTTGATCCAAGGGCTCTAAAATGTTCTTAGGTTCTCATCATCTTTAAGGTTCTTAAAAGAACCTTTCTATATATATATATATATATATATATATATATATATATATATATATATATATATATATATATATATATATATATATATATATATATATATATTCAGGTTCAAAAGGGTACCTCTTGAAATCAAGTGCACCCGAAGGTACCAACCTTAAAAAACTTTTTTTAAAATTTTTTTCTCATAACCATGTTTAAATTAATGTTATACACATGATATATGAATTTCACATAAATTCACACTTTCTATGTCCTTAGAAATTATGTGAATGATTAATGCAGATTTATGTGAATGGTCATCCATGCGAATGGTCATTTCACACAATGTGAATGGTGTGAATGACATTCACATGATCTTTTTTTACCATTCACAAGATTTATGATGTTGCTTCTTCTGAAAAAAAGTCTTATAATGTTGTCTTATACATGTCTATTCAAAAAAAATATATGTGAATGATCATTCACATTAGGGTACGTTGGGTACGCTGGAATCTTATAGGTACGCTGATGAACCTGATTCTATATATATATATATATATATATATATATATATATATATATATATATATATATATATATATATATATATATATATATATGTGTGTGTGTGTGTGTGTGTGTGTGTGTGTGTATATATATATATATATATATATATATATATATATATATATATATATATATATGTATATCTATCTCTATCTATACTAATAAAAGAGTAACTACACTCATTTCTGGTGAAGCCACATGTCGTCATCATGAATCGACACGTGGCATTTATAGGTTTTAAAATTAATAAAGAAATTTAAATCAAATCTATCCAAATCTAATATAATCCACTTTTAAATTCAAATCAAATCAAACAAAATCTAATAATCTACTAACTTATTAATTATAAGATAATATAATAAAAGTTTAAAAAAATATATAAGAAAATAATTACCCTTCATATATATTTAGAAATATACAAAATCAATAGGTTATAATAAATAATAATATCATCTTATATACTTTTGTTTAAAAAATAATATTTACATCTTTATCTTTTTATTTATTATATTTTATATATATTAAAAATATCCGCGTAATACGCGGGTAATAAACTAGTATATATATATATTCAAGAATACATTGTTATATAGCAAAACGAACATATATGTATTGTAACTAACGTCCCTCTTTTTTATTCAAATTCTTCTGTACACTTAATTTTTTGGATAGAATTCTTGGTTCCCATACGTCAGGTAAATAATGTCATGTTTTTTACGAGTTTTTTAGTTTACCATTGTATTTTAAATATTTACTAGTTTATTACCCACATACCGGATATTTTTAATAAAAAATATTTATATAAAACGTATAAAAGTAAAAATAAAAACGCACAATTATTATATATTTAAAATAATATAAGAATATATTATTCTTTTTCGTAACTACTATTTTCTAATAAAATTTTTATTTATTTAATCTATACTATATAAAATAAGAAAACCACTTGGAGTTTCTGGACCATTGGATGGAAAGAAATCAATGGTCCAGATTAATGACAACTCATAATTATTTATGAAATGTCTCTTACTTAATTAAAATCAATAATTATACCTATGTCATTTTTTAATTCTTTTTCCAAATTTACTACCTTAACTTAATTACATTAAATTTTGATTTTAAGTTTTTCATTAATGAATTAATATTAAATTAATATTTACCTAAAATAAATATGTGTCATTATTATCCTTAATGATCATAGTTAAATTCAAATGTAAAAATATGATTTTAAATGTAGAAGTGTAGTTAAAAAAGTTAAAAATTTTCGTTAATTATTTTGCTAACAAGACTTAAAATTTAATACATAAAACTTCAATTGTGAATATGATAAATTTTGATTGTTGATTTTCATATATTCCATTTTTATATTTTATCATTTTCAAAATATATACACATTCACATAATTGAATTTTTTTTGTTTCTTACATTGATATTTCATATTTTAAGTTAATGAAAATTAAAAGAAACATTTTTTGCAGACACATATTATTTGTTTTTAATAATACAATATAATAATAATTTTTATTTAATATCAAAGAACTAAGTATTTTTTTTATCTTTAATTTAAATAGCTTTCAATTTTTTTTATTTTAATTATATATAAATTTTATAATAATTTATTAAAATATAAAAAAATATGTATTTTCTAAATCAATTATAATAAAACAAAACAATTCATGTCATATGTCACTTCTACAATACAATAATATTTTATTTTTCCACATCTTTTTCCAAATTTAACACCTTAACTTAATTGCATTAAATTTTGACTTTATTTTTTTTTCATTAATTAATTAGTAATAAATTAGATTTTGTAACATTTAAAATTAATGTTTACCAAAATAAATAACTATCATTATTGTCCATAATAGTCATAATTAGATCCAAATGTAAAAATTTGGATTAGTTGTGGAAATTATTATTATTATGTATAATAAAGGAAAACATCAAATGTCACGTGTCACATCTACGTTCACCAAAAATATATTTACAACTTATAAAACATAAAAGATAAATACAATTTAATATAATTAGAGAAAAATAAATATACTCTATTTTTTAATTCGTAAATAATAAAAAATAAACACAATTATTATTTTTGTATGTTTTTATTTTTACTCATATATTTTATATAAATAAATTTAATTAAAAATATCCACGTAATACGTGGGTTATAAACTAGTTACAATATTAAAATAATAGAATGTAAATGTTTAAATTAAGTTTATAGATAATATTATTTGTTAGGATTATTATTTTATGGTATTTAATGATAATTTAACTTTACGATATAAATTAAATTTATTTATACAATATACGATAACAAATATTTATTTTAAATGTAATAAATTCAATTGGTTGATTCTAATGAATATATTAGCAGGAAATAAATCAAAATTTGTTTTACTTAAATGAAAACCAAATAAATTGTTTGTATTAATTTGTTAATTTTGGAAAAAGAGCGGGAAATCAAAAAAATTAATGAAATGATAGAATGACACGTGGTATGTGAGTGTTTTGCTTTAGTCTCTTTGTAAAAGATAATATGCATTCATTTTGAATTTGTCAATTTTGAATTTGGGTTTTAAAATAATAATAATAATAATAATAATAATAATAATAATAATAATAATAATAATAATAATAATAATAATAATAATAATAATAATAATAATAATGCAAATAATAAGAAAAATTTCAAAAAAAAGGTCCTTTATATTTAAAAAGACGAAAATGCCCCTGACTTAACGGAACCACTTAACGGATTCTGTTAGAAAGGACCTTAAATGCAACTTTTCGGTACATAAAGGACCCAATTTGCAACGTTTTCGAAAAAAGGACGATAACTGCAATTTGGGGATAGTTAAAGGACCATCTATGCAATTAACTCTAATAATAATAATTTCCACAGCTAATTCAAATTATTACATTTGGATCTAATTAAGATTATTATGGATAATAATGATAGATATTTATTTTAGGTAAACATTAATTTTAAATGTTACAAAATCTAATTTATTACTAATTAATTAATGAAAAAAATAAAGTCAAAATTTAATTCAATTAAGTTAATGTGTTAAATTTGGAAAAAAGATGTGGAAAAACAAAATTTTCTTGTATTGTAGAAGTGACATGTGACATGAAATGTTTTGTTTTATTATAATATATAGGTTAATCAACCATGTATTACATGGGTTGATTTAGAAAATACATATTTTTTATATTTTAATAAATTGTTATAAAATTTATATATAATTAAAATAAAAAAATTGAAAGCTAGTTAAATTAAAGATAAAAAATACTTAGTTGTTTGATATTAAATAAAAAAAATATTATTATATTGTATTATTAAAAACAGATAATATGTGTTTGCAAAAAATGTTTCTTTTAATTTTTATTAACTTCAAATATGAAATATCAATGTAAGAAACAAAAAATTTCAATTATGTGAATTTGTATATATATTGAAAATGATAAAATATAAAAATGGAATATCTGAAAATCAACAATCAAAATTTATCATATTCACAATTGAAGTTTTATCAATTAATTTAAATCTTGTTAGCAAAATAATTAACAAAAATTTATAACTTTATTTACTACACTTCTACATTTAAATCCAAATTTTTACATTTGAATTTAACTGTGATCATTAAGGATAATAATGACACATATTTATTTTACGTAAATATTAATTCATTAATGAAAAAATTAAAATCAAAATTTAATGTAATTAAGTTAAGGTAGTAAATTTAGAAAATGAATTTAAAAAAATAGCATAGGTATAATTATTGATTTTAATTAAGGGTATAAGAGATATTTCATAAATAATTATGAGTTGCCATTAATCTGAATCATTGATTTCTTTCCATCCAATGGTCCTAAAACTCCAAGTAGTTTTCTTATTATATATAGTATAGATGCTTAACTAAATTAATTATAGATATAGATATATGTATATTTTATAATTGAAAATCTTCAATCTATTTTAATAAAAGAGTAAATAGACGGATGCATCGTATAACTAGGCTGTCATTTGGCAAACCTCTTCTTGACATGTACAATTAGAAAAAGAGCAGGAAATCAAAAAAATTAATAAAATGATAGAATGACATGTGGTATGTGAGTGTTTTGCTTTATTAATATACTAGTTTATAAACCCATGTATAACATGGGTATAAATTTAAAAATTTAATTTCATTAGTTTTGTAAGATAATTTTTAAATATATCTTATCAAATTTATAATATCTATTTATATAATATAATATAAATATAATTATATAAAAAATGTTATCACCCAAATTCAAATTTGAGTTTTATATTAGATAAGATTTAGATTTGATTAGATATTTTTAAAATTATTATTTATATAGATAAATTATAAATTTAAAAATATAGGATCCAAATGGCGGTAGTAGGTGATGTCACGTGGCAATAGCAAATGACGACACGTGGTAAAATAGTTACTCTTGTAATAGTTTTTATAGATAGATAGATTGAAAAAAACAAATTTTAAAAGCATATAAATAGGAAATTGTTAGGTGCACGTGACAATCTCATGTTTAGCCAATTGGCGCTCTATCTAGCTGTCATGTGGCATCTAGTTACTTATATAATAGAATAGATGGACATAGAATATAGATTTCCCAAATATTGGTAGATTTTAACCCTAATTTGAGCATGGTGTTTCAACCTAACTTTTTTAATTCAGATCTTTTATCCAAAATTAGTATTCTTCTTTTTTTTTTTAATGATCTTAATTTTTTTACTCACTAGCTTCTATTTTCTAGAAAAAAAATTCAAAATTCTTTTTTCAAAATGATTCTTTTTTTACTCACTTCAAACTAAATTAAAAAAAAATCAAAAGTTCAATTTTAACAAACTAAAACAACTTACAATATTTTTCAATTAATCGATCAATAAAATCAAATTTAAAAACCATGTAATGGGTCCATATAAAAAACGTATTCTATCAATACAAGTAAAATTATATAAAATACAAATAGTTTAAATTTTTAAAAACTAATATTAGTGTAAAATTTTATAAATGAAAACATATAGTTATATTTTAAATAATGTAAGGTCTCGACTCTACAGATCTATCTAGATGCGACACCGTCAACGAGTGCGGAATCCTCGTTAACAGCTTGACGGAAACAACTCTCACACGGAACACGGAGACTATCAACACGCTGTACGGACGAACACGAACGCACCTACGAGATGATTCTCTCCGAAACACCACTCACTAAACTGATAAACTCGAGATCGCCATTTTGCTTAATCTCACACGAATTCTGCAAAAGTCTACTAATGATTCGAGTTAATCCCTAATTATAGAGGCTCATTCGAGTTTGTCATGGGCCAAACTCGAATCAGGCCCAAGGCCCATTCGAGTTTGTCCCCTTGACACTCTCGAATCTGCCCCATAGATCACATTCGAATCTGCCTCTATGTTAAATTCGAATTTGTTACTAAATTCGAATTTCTCATGTTCAACTTATATTTGATTGTATGATTCAACTAATATTTGACTTAATCTTTGGATTTTATGTTTGAACTTCTTGTAATACATTACATCAAGTTCAAACATACAATCAATAACTATCAAACATATATAAACACATACAACAAATATCCAATATGTTGCAATATTACTTGAACCATAATGCGAGTACACTTAGACTGCTATTGTCACACAGGGTGTACCAACAGACTCCCCCTTGACGATAGCTTCTAACTAACTATTTACATTTTGATTAAGTACTAGAGCTATATATACTACTTCCTGCATATATACCTGCATCTATACATGCTTTTACTACCTTCTGGTACTTCCTGGCATCAGACTTCCATCCTTCGTGAAAGAAGATAGGTTGATCATTCAGCTTCTTCAGGTCGTCCTTCGATAGATTTATTAAGTGCAGTGGATCATACACTCTCAAAATCACTTTGTCCTGTGTATCTTCCATGACTGCTTCAGCTGTGTCATTATCGACGTACCACCATTTCATGTTGCCTAGAACATCTTGTGGCATCGATTTCATTGGTACTTTCTTCAGACATCTCACAGGTTTGTATACCATCCTGGCCCATGGCCTACCTGTATGAGGATCTATTCTCGAATCATCCTCGACCCTCTTTCCAGTCCTTGGCTTGAGTTATTCAAATTTGCCTGACCGACCTTCTTTCCTTATAATTTTTGCAATCACTTCTGCGTACTGATCATCTCCAATATTAATCAGCTCCTTCCAGGCTAACTCCTTCACTTCAATCTTGGGCAGTGTATTGAATACTTTCAGTGTTCGCCTCAAGTATTGAAGACCATCTCTCCTTTTCAAAATAAATAGCTGCAGTTCTCGGTCAAAGAACCAGCTTATAATTCCTCCTGAGAGATTTCCAGCACCGGGAATTCTCATTCTTTTCTTCATCTTTGGCTTTGTCTTCTTCTCTTCCTTACGGAACCAAAGCTTCATCAACTCAGCCCTAGATGGCTCCTTTTCTGCTTCTTCAAGTTCTAAGTCTTCGACTGAGGCTATCTTGATGTCATCTATGTCAATCACATTGTGATTATTGCGCACATACAATTCCGTGATAGGTTGTGAATTTATGATCACCTCGTTGACATTATCGTCCTCGTCCTCTATCACTTCGTCGTCGGATCTCCAATCAACAATCTCCTCAGGTACGAATTCCCCTTCCTCCAACTCCTCCATTTCATCTTCAAAATCAAATTCCATTAGTTCTTCCTCGATATCTTTTAGCGCATCTATCATATCGCTCTCCAAAGTCCTTGAGGAACCAGACTCTCCTCCTTCAGCTCCCGACTGACTCGGCTCCCCCTGACTCTCAGCATGCTGAGCAGCAGAAAAATCTACTGGCTCATTATCTCTTTGCGCGCTGGGATCATTTCCGTCATTATCTCCATCCCTGGGCAGCTCTTCCTGATCCCGTCAGCTTGTCTCCCCCTGAGCCTTTAGGTTTTTCAATAATTGCTCAATAAGGGAGCGCATTGATCGTATCTCAGCCGCCTGATCAGCAACAAAGGTTTTGAGCTCTAAATTTTCTTCTTCGATCTTGCCCACAACTTTCTTTAACTCAGCATTCTCGATGTCGATTTGCGCATTATGCTTCTGTATTTCGCCGAGAGCTTTTGTTAAACCAAAGATTTGGACTTGTTGGAAGTCGACTTTGCTTTTCAACTCAGAAAACCGTTGATTCTCCATGAAAGTGGATGAAGTGGATGGTAGGATTGTATGGGGGTTGGAATGATTGGTGATGGAATGTATGGTTCAACAGGTGGTGGTGGTGGTGGAATGGTAGATTGAGCCGGTGGAGGTTGAGGTATTTCTGGCTGTGAAGCAGAGGCTGAGGAAGCTCCCTGCATGAATCTATGACGTTTTGCCCTTTGTCGATGGACCAGAGGTGCAACCTCCTCTTCTTCATAATCTGATTCGTCGGACTCTGCTGAAGCTCTTTTCCTTCTATCTTCTTCTTCAGTCACCACTAAACGTGATCCATACGTCCCCATTTGGATGGACGGATCTTCTGTTTCTTTTTCAGCTTCTATTTCTCCCATTTCCTCGGATTCAGTATCTGAAGATGACTTATCATTTCCTGCTTGCTCAGGTTGATACTCATCAATTTGCCTAAACACGTCAACTTCTCCTTCCGGAGGCTCCAATAATTCTCCAACTAACTCAGCCGTGATTTCCTCATTTGCATTCGGACCCACTGCCCAAATCTCTTGCAATGTTTGAAATATCGGATTAGATTCGGTTGGTGCACTCGAAGGGCCAGCCTCTTGTGGCTCTTGAATTTGACTAGTAGAAGGCCTATCTGCCTGAATTTGACTCGCGGAAGGCCTTTGTCGTCTCCTCTGTTGTTGAGGGCGTGGTTGTTGCTGTCGTTGTTGCTGTGGCTGTTGCTGTTGAACTTGCACCTCTCCTGCCCAGTTGGCATCTTCAGGGGCTACAAAGTTCGGGTCGATTACAGCACCAAACAAAGGTCCCTCTACTGGGATAGCTAACCTTCCTCGATGAGAGGAGCAATCTGCAAATATTCTCTTATCAATGACCGCAACGCTCTGAATATCGTTAAGTTGCAGCAAATTTGGCAAAAAGTGCCTGATTAGCATCATCACAAAGCGAGGGTAAAGCAGAAATATTTCCCGCTCCGGAGCTGTTATCTGATGAACGAACTCTGAGAAGAACATCTCTGAAAAACTGAACTTTCGATTATAGACTAACGCGATCATCCCCGATTGGATCTTCGAAACTATATAGTCAAACCCAGCTTTCTTCGCAGCAAAACAGACCATGAACACATGCGCTAGATATCGCCATTGGCCAATTAGCCCACTTTTCATATATGATGACTTAGTAACATCCAGACTATAGCCCATTCGTACAAAGGCAGCCTGCCTGATCGATAGTTGGAAGTCAATAGGCCCATCCTCCTGCTCTTGAGTACCTAATTGAAGCACTTGACGTAAAATGTCAGCAGAAAACACCAAAGGATGCTCGGCTATCCTTGTCCTCAAAACTGTCGGAGTGACAGTACAATCTACTTGCAGATGGTCATAGAACTGACGCACATATGGAATGACGATCTGTATATTATGAGATAGCGCATACGAGATTCTGGACCCCACCAAGAAATCCACCATTTGGCGGAAGGCTTGCGCTTCAGGAATAACATGGTCAGGAGAAATGACCATGTTATGCTTTGGAACAAATATTCTATCCGCCATGTCTGCACAATATATCAAATAAAATATTAGAATTATTAAAAATGAATAAACTTGTTTAAATTCAAATTTGTTTTATTTTGAACTTGTATAAGGACAAAATCCAACACTTATGAATTTCTACAAGTTTAATTAAAATTTTAATTAAATAATTCAAATATAATGACAAACTCGAACAACAGATTCGAATGTACATATATTCGAGTCTAGTGACCCATTCGAGTTTAATGACCTATTCGAGTTTAATGACAAACTCGAAACTGGCCAAGAACAGACTCGAAGAAGTCGGCCACCATCATCACAAAAATCCATGATTTAACCATGTTAGACTCAGAAGATCACATCTATTAGTCCTACTAGGTTCTAATCAATGATATTTGTAGTTAATTTGACTTTTCACCGGTTCAAAGTTTGTAATTTTGAAAAACAAACTTTCTACCAATAAAACTTCAAAATCCAATGATTTTGGCCTAAATGGAGTATAAAACTACCTAAATCTTGTACAATACACTTGGTTATACCTAGATCTACTGGTAGTATCGAACCCAAACGAACAGAAACTCGACAAATAGTGGGTATATCGAAAACGGAAAACTCGAGAATAGATTCGAAATCGCCTAGACAAACTCGAAGGTATAGATTCGAAAACAGGTGAGTTATGACCATCACTGTTGACCTATTTATACCACCAACATTCGAGTTTAATGCCATTCTCGAATCTACTGACAGATTCGAGGCCCTGCCATATTCGAGTTTGGCTTAGACTCGAATTCACTCTGAAACTTTGAAAATTTCGAAAATTTTTGAAATAAATTCAACTTTTTCAACCTTTTCAACCTTATCGTGTAACGGACTAAACTATGCCAAATCTTTTACCCTAAGCACAAGATTTTCACGCAACGTTTAGTTTATTCAACTATGAATGCACCCTCAGTAATTTTTGACCTTTTTCCTAAGTAAAAATAAAATAAAATAAAATAAAATGAAAATAAATTTAAGTAAAACTAAAATAAAATTTAAAATTTTGAACAAAATTTTAACTTAGACTTAAACTACATTTATTTAAAATTTACAACCTATGCTAAACACTTAACAAAATATTTTTGATGAGCATAGTCAAAGAAAGGTTCAATCAGATAGCGGTGTCAAATACGCACTTTCAGTAGTTAAGCTTTCACACTTAGGAATTTTTGATTCCTTTGATTGTTTGTCGTGACATACATTTCTAGCCGATTGTTGGTATTTACCCCTTTAAACATGCTACATTTCGGTATATCCCTTGGCATTTTTATTTATCATGAAATTATCTTACGTGACTCAGACATAGACATACTTTTATGATCAAGGCATACAGACAATGATTCTAACTTTTTGGTATTTGCAAACTTTCTTTAAAAGACAAACATCGGACACAGGTCTGTATTTACATACAACAAAGTGTCTTAGTTTGACTTAAGGTTTATTTTTAAAGCTAGCAAGACAGCGGTGACAGGTCTGTACCGACGTACAACAAAGCGACTTATCTTGCTAACCCGAATCAAAACAGAGGCAACAGGTCTGTACTTACGTACAACAGAGTTACGTGTTTTTGACTCTCAATCTTGTATGATTTTTCTATGCTTTCCATTTTAAGATGTATTTGATGTTGCTATACATCCCCAGAAAGTTTGCATACCTCATTTATAATCAAAGTTTGTATGTCTCGTACATAAAAATTAAGACCGATTGGTCATACATCTAAGTTAGTGACACGTTTGACTTTTTCTTGAATATTTTATTAGCCTTGAGACTCCCTATATGTATTATGCCTACCAACACATCAAACTAAAATACAGTATAACACTTAGAATTTTAGGTGCATTATGCGTGAAAGCCTAAACACTTAGAGTTTGTAACGACTGTGCTAATTTTCGTCACTTTGAACCTATGCATCTAAGACTTAACTCTTTTTCAGATATTCTCTTTTTTTGAATTTTTTTTATGGTTTTCTCTCTTTTTTCTTTTGTTTTTCATAAGAAATAGCAAGAAAATAAGATAACCTACTAACTTACTAAAAATAGAAACTATCCTAATTTAGCAAACTTACTATAAAAAGAAAGAAAGACTACAGCTATAAACAAAAATAAAAATTCTACTAAGGTCAATTTACTCTGGGTTGCGCATTCCATTTAGTTGAATCAAATATTCAAACCGTGACTTATCAAAGGCTTTGGTAAATAAATCAGCATTATTATCGTCCGTTGCCACTTTTACCAACTTGATTAAGTTCTTTTCAGCACAATCACGTATAAAATGATGCCTTATGTCTATGTGCTTTGTTTTACTGTGTTTAACTGGATTATTTGTTATAGCAATTGTAGATTGGTTATCTATCCTAATAGGAGTTTGAGTGTAAGCCAAACCGTAATCCCGCAATTGTTGTTGTATCCATAGAACCTGTGAGCAGCAACTACCAGCAGCAACATACTCAGCCTCGCACGTTGACACGGCTACCGACGTCTGTTTCTTGCATTGCCAGGAAACGAGTCTCCCTCCAAGGAATTGACAACCTCCAGTTGTTGACTTGCGCGTCAAGCTGCATCCTCCGTAGTCTGAATCCGTGAACGCCTCCAACTCTAGATCTCCTTCCGCGTGATACCAAAGTCCCAGCTTCGGTTTCGACTTGAGGTATCGTAGAATCCGCTTCACAGCTTTCATATGCATCTCTTTTGGATTAGCTTGAAACCTAGCACAAATACACACAGCAAACATGATGTCAGGTCTTGAAGCAGTTAAATACATAAGTGATCCAATCATGGCCCGATATAACGTCGAATCCACATCGGTATCACTTTCAGTACCCGGTCCGAGATTGTGATTCACTTGAATCGGCGTGCTGAAATGAGCTGTCAGTTTCGTCCCTTCCATCCCGAAGCGTTCTAATATGTCGTAGACATACTTCGTCTGATGGATAAACATTCCTTCCTTCTTCTGGTCAACTTGCAACCCCAAGAAGAAATTCAACTCACCCATTGCACTCCTCTCGAATTTTGACTTCATCACCTTCTCAAAATCCTTGCACATTTGCTCATCTGATGATCCAAAGATGATATCATCGACGTACACTTGTACCAAGATGAAGTGTTGTCCCTTTCGCTTAACGAACAGCGTACTATCTATCCTACCCCTTTCAAACCCATTCTCTAACAGATGGTTGGATAAAGTCTCGTACCACGCCCTTGGTGCTTGATGCAATCCATACAGAGCCTTATCTAATCGATATACTCTGTCTAGATATTTCGGATCTGTAAACCTGGGCGGCTGTTCTACATACACCAGTTCCTTCACTTTCCCATAGAGGAAAGCACTCTTAACATCTAGTTGATATACCTTAAAGCCCTTGAAGGAAGCAAAAGCCAGAAACAAATGAATTGCTTCCAGCCTTGCTACTGGCGCAAACACCTCATTGTAATCGATTCCCTCCTCTTGGTTGAAACCCTTTACAACTAACCTAGCTTTGTTGCGAGTGACTATACCTCGATCGTCTCTTTTGCACTTAAAAACCCATTTGGTTCCTATTGCTATTTCCCCTCGAGGTAATGGAACTAACTCCCACACTTCTAGTTTCCTAAACTGACAGAGTTCCTCCTGCATCGCTTCAACCCAGAAGTTATCCTTTAGTGCCATTTGCACATTTTTCGGCTCTACTTGCGAGATAAAACAAGAATAGAGGCAGGTATGATAGGCCTCGGAGTCACTTATCATCGACAACAACACAGTGTTGTTATTTAAACTACTCCTAGTCCTGACACCCTCATTAGGATTTCCTATGATGCTTTCTATAGGATGGTTCTTGTTGATCCTAGATGACTCTATCTCGTCAACTCTCAGATTATCTCCTAAGTTAGATCCTATTTCACCTAATGGGGGAACATCCTCAGATTCCACATTTTCCTCCTCGTGGACAGTTTCCTCAGAGTTGGAATTTGTTGTCTGAGTCTGATTCTCAGTTGAAGGTGCTTCTGGATCAGTGACTTCTGGAGATCCATCTTCAGTTGAAGTAGGCTCGGATGTGGATTGAAATGTAGACCTCGGAAAGGTATGACCTTCGTCATTCAGATTCAACGTCGCCATGTCCTTTTCGATCGTACCTGCATTTTCATCCAAAGGAATGTTAAATGACTCAAACAATTTATCATAGTCAAATATCCATTCCAGACCTGTTTGGGGTTCATGTGTATAACTTGTGACTTCAATGTTATACACAATCTCTACTGTACCATTAGTTTTGTTAAAAACCCGTTTGTTTGGTGAGTTTGGCACATAACCTAGGAAGTATCCTTCGTCAGCCTTTTCACCAAACTTAGGTTGATGTTTTGTTCGCAATAAAGTACATGGTACCCCAAACGGTTCGAAGCCAGTTAAATTAGGTGGCCGTTTATTCAAAATTTCATAACAGGTTTTGTTCAAAGATTTGACAGTTAGGACCCGGTTTAAAATGTGACATGCGGTATTCACTGCCTCCCCCCAAAACATGATAGGAAGCTTTGAATCCGAAAGCATAGTCCTAGCTGCCTCAATCAATGTCCTGTTCTTTCGTTCGGCCAACCCATTTTGTTGTGGCTCATAGGGTGCACTAAATTGATGCACTATGCCCTTTGATAGGCAATATACACCAATTACAGTGTTTTTAAATTCAGTTTCGTTATCACTACGAAGCCTTTTAACCCGTGTTCCATAGGAATTCTCCACTTGGTCTAAGAACCCGATGAGCTTGGAAGCCGTCTCGTCCTTTATACCTAGAAAGAAAACCCAAGAAAATCGTGAGTAATCGTCATTGATAACTAAACAATACCAACTACCACCTATACTCCTTTTGTTGATTGGTCCGAAGAGGTCCATATGCAGCAAATCGAATGTGGTAGTGATGGAGTTCTGAGTCTTGGACTTGTGTGCCTTCTTATGTTGTTTGCCCTTCTTGCATGGTAGACACTTGTCCTCGAACTGAAAACTCTTCATAGGCACACCTTGCACCAACCCATTTTTCGTTATATAGTTCATTTTTCTTAGGTGCAAGTGTGCCATGCGCCTGTGCCACAAAACCGATTCAGTCTCCGAAGCTTTGGATAACAGACAGATTGGCCCCATCGAAGTTTCCAGCTTGTTCATATCGAGCATGTACAAGTCATTCTTCCTTGGTGCCCGCATCAATATCCACTCTTCAGGAATCTTGAACCCCGGTTTTAGCACCAACGCTTCAGTGTCAGTGAACAGCACTGAATTCTTCTTGTCACAGATTTGAGATACACTAATGAGATTGTGAACCAGTTTATCAACGTGATAAACTTGATCCAACTTGATCGTCCCATTAGTGACCACTCCAGTACCCGTGATGTTTCCTCCCTTGTTTCCCGCGAATGATACAAATCCCCGATTCCCACCCTTGAAGTCTGTAAGGATCGAGACTTCTTTCCCCTGTTATGTGCCTGGAGCATCCACTGTCGATGAACCATTTGTTGTTTGGACCTGTGGTTATCTCCTGCACATGAAAGAAAATAGGTTAGTTATCACGGGGAACCCAAGCCATAACTGACTTGGTTATACCATTCTCGTCCACATACCTAAACTCTTTCAAATACCCATCTCGCCTTTCAGGTGACTTGGGTCGTTGAACTGGAGTTTGTTGTGGTGCCGAGTGATGTAAATTCACTCTTTGCCTTTGAGTAGGCATTTGTTGTGGAGCTCTTGAATAATTACGATTATATTGCATTTCAGATTGAGATCCCTGAGCTCTAACCCGTGTGTGATGTCTAACCGGAGTGTGTGACCTAACCGGAGTGTATGTTGTGCTAGGTGTTGTGCTCCTATATTGTTGTTGAGGTCCAGACCTAGATTGATTAATGACTCGATTCGGTGAATTAGTCCTATTCACTTCTTTTGGTCCACCTTTCATCGGTATTTGTTTCACAACTTGTTTTGGTGCAGCCTGCACAGTTTTATCGGTACTCTGAGAACTACTAGTGCTCGCCACACTTGTTGAAGGCTTTGTTTGTGTTGGCTTCCCTGTCTTAGGTGTAACGTCAATTTTCCTAAGCGGACAGTTAGAAGCAACATGCCCCTTTTCATGACATCTAAAGCAAGACATCTTGTCAATGGACTTCTTGTGTGTGCCCTTAGACTTAGGTGTCTCACTAGTGTCTGGGTCTTTTTGAGCATCTATTGTGACTGGTTCATCATCCTGATCATTAAAATCAATTTTATGTTTTCCTGCAGGTGTTTCACTAGAGGAAGACACAAATTTGACTTTCTTAATCTTGACGTTTGTATCAGTCACCTTAGGTGTATTTTCCTTTACAGGCTCAGACACTGGTTCAGGTATGTCCTCTAAGTCTACTGATGTCTCAGTTTTCTCCTGAGGTTGAGGCACATAGTTGGCATTAAATGGTGGAGGAATCTCATGAAATCCTAGACCTACATGCTTTTTAGATTGGCGTTGAGCATCTAAAACTTTTCCTAGGTTCAGACTTGAGTTCCTAAACTTTTCTAGCTTACTATTAGCCTCTGCTACCTTCACCTTAGATTCAGCTAGCTCTACTTCTTTGATCTTAAGATCTTTGGTCAAGGCCTCTACATGCTCATACATCAGTTATAATCTCACACACTGCTCACTCAGCTTGTCTTTTAAAACTATGACATCTTGTGCATCAGCCTTAAGTTTATCCCTAAGATCTTGCTTAATGTCAATTAGGCTAGCATTATCTGATTTTAATGATTCATTTTGAGCAGATATATTTTTATGTGATTCCAGTACTAAGTTTAACCTATCGTTAGAAGTAGCACATAAAACACACAAATCATGGAAAAGAGAGAAATTCAGACTTACCTTTGTATGATCTGATTCTACGTTGGCCATTTGAGCGGCGAACTCCAGAAGCGTCTGATCATCCGACTTCTCCACCCACATCGGACTGCTTTTTTGTTGACTGTTGTCCCTTGTGTTCTGCTCTTCTCCTTCACATCCACTCTCAGTAACTTCAGCCATAAAGGCTCTAGCGTTAAATTCTGGATGCGAGCTCCAGTCATAAGTACCGTCCAGCTGTCTGTCTGATGTGACGTTAGATAACAGACCAGCTATGTTTGCTTGACTGGTTGACGTGCTCGGAAGATATCTCTGTTGAGATTGGTTCTGATACTGTCCTTGATTCTGATTCTGCCCTTGGTAATTATCTACCTTCGGTCTCTAACACTCTCTGGCGAAGTGTCCCAAGCCTTGACAGTTGTAGCATTTGACCTTGGACTTATCAAAGCCAATTCCTTTGTTATTCATGTTCAGATTTCTTCCCGTGCGCTTGATGAATCGCTTAACCCGTTGGGTTACCATGGCCAGTTGCCATTTGAGATCCATCTCCTCAAGGTCATCAGGGTCTACCTGATCATAATCTTCATCCCAGAGTGCAGGATCGTTTATTTTACCCTGAACGCAGTTTCCATATGCGGCCACAAATGAAGCTAACAAATTCAAATGTTCTTCGGCCGATTTAGCGCTCATGGGCATCTTAGAGTAGCCCTGAGATGTTGATGCAGGTGTTGCCTGATGTTGTTGTTCTTCCGGTCTACCAAACCCTAAGAAAGCTCTATTCTGTGCGTCGTCAGTCTCTGCTGGTGACGACGTTTCTCCGGTGAAGAAGGCTGTAGCAGTCTTCATATCAGCTGCCACTGAAGGTTTTGATTTTCCAAAATACATGGCTGGATTTTGGACTTGTTCATAATCCGTTTTGGCCTTCAGTAGCTCGAAATGATACGCCCTCAGCGTTCCCACTACATCCTCCAACGATTGAGTATAGTACTTATCCTCATCAAGCTTAATCATAGCCACGTACATCGTCCATTTGGCTGGTAAGGCATCAAGAAGCTTATTATTCTTTTCTGTATCGCTATACTCAATGTCATGACTCTCTAGCTCTGTCAGTAGATGATAAAAGCGTGTGATGGTGTCGTCCAGCTTTTCATCCTTCAAAGCCTTGAAAATCGCAAATTGTTGTTTCAGCAACTCCATACGCTTCCTCCGAACCCTCAGATTACCCTCACACCTCTTTTCCAACGTCTCCCAAAGCTCCTTCGATGTCTTTTGATTGCGGAATGTGTGCAGTATGTCCTGAGGTAACGCCATTCGTATGATAGCGTATGCGCGGTTCTCAGCTTCAAACAGCTTTTTGTCATCGTCCTTCATTTTTGAATACGTGAACCTTCTGTCGTCCTTCTATTTCAGCTGTCGGTGGAATGTATCCCTCGTCGATACATATCCACATACGCATGTCGTTGAAACGCACAAAGTCGGCAAACCGATCTTTCCACCAGTAATAGTCTTCAAGTTTCATCAGCTTAGGCGGAGTATTAGCTTTCCCGACCTCATGATCCATTTCCAGAAACCGTTGAAGATTTGTCATTGTTTCAAAAGTAATTGAATTTTAACTTAATAAATTTAATTCGAAATTAATTTAAGTTAATTCTTTCGAATTTAGGTAAATTCGAATATAATTAAGTTTAAACCTATTTGGGATTAAATTCGATTTAAGTTCTTAAATTCAATTAAATTCGAAATGGGTGACAAATTCGAAGGTCTCCAAACTCGAAGGTCAAAGCAAACTCGAATAATAATCAAATTCGAACCCCAGTCAAACTCGAAGCCCCCTTCTCGACTTTAGTCCAAACTCGAATCAAACTCGAACACTCTAAACTCGAAACACTCTTTAGCAATCTCGAAAGGAGCGGATATTTGGTTAGACTCGAAAGGAAGTAAAACCCTAATGACTCCTAACAGATTCGAGCGCCGCAAATTCGAGAAACGGCTAATACCTCGATTTTTTAACGTTTTGCAGATTAAATCAATATTTTTACAAAGAAAAATAATGATTTCGGTCAAAAACGTGAAAAATAACAAAGTATTTCCCGGATTCTAATTTGATAAGCTCGAAAAATCTAAAGACTTGAGAGATTAACCGTCCAAAAGCGTCAAGAAACCTAGGATGTATCTTTATGAACACGAAGAACACCCCGTAGGCTTTGATACCACTTGGAAGGTCTCGACTCTACAGATCTATCTAGACGCGACACCGTCAACGAGTGCGGAATCCTCGTTAACGGCTTGACGGAAACAACTCTCACACGGAACACGGAGACTATCAACACGCTGTACGGACGAACACGAATGCACCTACGAGATGATTCTCTCCGAAACACCACTCACTAAACTAATAAACTCGAGATCGCCCTTTTGCTTAATCTCACACGAATTCTGCAAAAGTCTACTAATGATTCGAGTTAATCCCTAATTATAGAGGCTCATTCGAGTTTGTCGTGGGCCAAACTCGAATCAGGCCCAATGCCCATTCGAGTTTGTCCCCTTGACACTCTCGAATCTGCCCCATAGATCACATTCGAATCTGCCTCTATGTTAAATTCGAATTTGTTACTAAATTCGAATTTCTCATGTTCAACTTATATTTGATTGTATGATTCAACTTATATTTGACTTAATCTTTGGATTTTATGTTTGAACTTCTTGTAATACATTACATCAAGTTCAAACATACAATCAATAACTATCAAACATATATAACACATACATCAAATATCCAATACGTTGCAATATTACTTGAACCAAAATGCGAGTACACTTAGACTGCTATCGTCACACAGGGTGTACCAACAAATAATTGTACATAAGAATGAATGAAATTATATTTTTAAGATTGTCAACTTTTTTGAGCAAATAAATAAATATGAGTTAATAAAAATTTTAAATGTTATAATAGTATATATATTGTTATTCCAATGATAAATTGTTTTTATTTAAGTAAATTAAAAGTTATGAAATTATCCGTCAATATTTTTATTTGTTTTACAAATTAAATTGGCAACATATATGGTAGATTATTATGATTTTAGAGGATCCAAATAAGTAGTAAAATTCTTAACTAAATTAAAATGATCATTGTATTATCAAACGAATGCTTAACTAAATTAATTATAGATATAGATATATGTATATTTTATAATTGAAAATCTTCAATCTATTTTAATAAAAGAGTAAATAGACGGATGTATCGTATAACTAGGTTGTCATTTGGCAAACCTCTTCTTGACATGTACAATTTAAATAATAACATTTACCAAGATGTAAATGCACTATTCATAACCTATTCATCTCATTACTTTTTTGTTTTGTTTTTTTTTTTTTTTTTTGTTCTTAAGATTTTATGTTTTTCATATATAAATTATTTATCAATTTGTTTTAATTAAATAAAATATAATTCTATATTATATCTTATTTAATACCAATTAATCTAATAATTAAATATTATAGTTTTACGTTTAATACGAACTTTAATTCAAAGTCATTTAAATTGTTGTTATTTTATTTAATCCAATTTTAAATTTAGTTAATATTAACTATTGCTTTGACTTTTTTTTCTTATTTTTTATTTATTAATTTTTTTTTCTATTTTTATAGATTCTTATAAAATTAAGTACAGTGAATTATTTTCTTTCCATTTTTTCTATACAATGAAATATATAAAAATAATAACATTTATCAAGATGATAAATCACTATTCATCCTTTTTTTGTTTTTAAGATTTTTTGTTTTTCCTATATAATTTATTTATTAATTTGTTTTAATTAAATAAAAATATAATTCTATATTATATCTTATTTAATTCTAATTTAATCTAACATTTAAATATTAGAGTTTTACATTTAATACAAACTCCCATTCAAAGTCATTTTTAAACATAGTTATTTTATTTAATCCGATTTTAAATTTACTTCATATCAACTATTATTGCTTTGAAACTTTTCTCTTATTTTTTTATGTTTCGGTTTCTTTCTCTTTTCATATATATTTTTTTTAAAATAAATAATATTACACATAATTTTCTTTTTAAAATATGAATTATCAATTTTTTTCTATATAAAGAAATATATTATCGTAAAACATATTGTATATTATAAAACTTTTTTTAACGGAAAAGCACATACATCTCTAATATTACTTCTAAATCTACACATTTATATATTATCCAATATTTGTTATCATTCTTAAACTGTTTGATACATAACACTATTCATAAATCAAATAAATATTTTTAGATATATTATTTATTAAATAATTTTATTATTGTAATTGTTGTTTTAGTCATTATCTTTATTGTTAAATTGTTTATATATATAAACCTAGAAGTAAATGAGAAGTTAAATATATCTCGAGAAATATGAGAAGCACAATGATCCATTTTTACGTATTGATTCACCATTTTTATTATAAATAATAAATCATAAATTGCGAACTAAGTGAATTAACAATTCACTTTGTTTTAAGTTAATTCATTAGTTTTTAAATTTACATAAATTGAAAATAAGTGTATGTATGTATGTATGCATGCATGTAATTTGCTCGATATTTTTTCTTGTATTATTTTCATTATAAGTATGTAGTATATTTAGAATTTGCTTAAAAAATCTAAAAAATAGCAATTGACCCTTTTAAATAATAATAACATTAAAATGATACGTGACTAAAGATGTTATTAATTTTGATTGATAATTATATTTTAAATTTGTTATTTTTTATATTTCAACTTAATTAATTTATTTGCTAATGATTCATTTATCCGCCGCAAAGCGCGGGGTATTTTACTCGTTATTTACAATTTTAAGATATTCATTTTAAAATCATATTTATGGTAATTATTGTAAACAATCTTTATATAAATGGTATACATGTTTCTCTTATTTGGTAATTATTATAAACAAACCTTTATAAATAAAATATTATATTAATTACTATAAACTAAATGTCATCTAGTGACACACGAAAAGTATCACTAAAAGTATAAAAAAAGTGTTACCATAGGTGTTAAATATTTTCACTTACACAACAAAAACAATGGGTAAATGTGAAGTTGTATAGATTTATAGTGACCGGAAATGTGTGTGGGTATAGGCTTCAACTATTTTTGTGACAGAATCTTGTTGTCACTATTTAAAAAAAGTGTGGGTAAAAGGTAGATCTATACCTACTATTGTTCTTAAGTGACACGTGACACTTTTTTATATGTCAATAGAATCTTCTTTCACTAAATGACATTTTTCTTGTAGTGTAAAAATAAAAGATTATTTAAAATAATCTCTAAGTTTATTTTTAAATTTTGAATGACGAAAGTGTAATTTTAAACGTAAATTTATAACGTTAATTATCATGATTGTTTATTATAACTAGAGAAATAATATAAATTTATTATTAACTCCATTAGAAGTATAAAAAATTTTAAAACTTATATTTTTGGATCAACTCTTGAAATACATGAGTTAATAGCTTAATGTAATAGTAATTTTAATATAATAAAAAAACTAGTTTATAACCCACGCATTACGTGGATATTTTTAATTAAATTTATTTATATAAAATGTATACGAGTAAAAATAAAAACATACAAAAATAATAATTGTGTTTATTTTTTATTATTTACAGATTAAAAAATAGAGTATATTTATCTTTTTTAAAAATATTAAATTGTAATTATCTTTTATTTTTTATAAGTTCTAATCATCTTTTTGGTGAACGTAGAGGTGACACGTGACATTTGATGTTTTCCTTTATTATACATAATAATAATAATTTCCACAACTAATTCAAATTTTTACATTTGGATCTAATTATGATTATTATGGATAATAATGATAGATATTTATTTTAGGTAAACATTAACTTTAAATGTTACAAAGTCTAATTTATTACTAATTAATTAATGAAAAAAAAATAAAGTCAAAATTTAATGCAATTAAGTTAAGGTGTTAAATTTGGAAAAAGAAGTGGAAAAATAAAATTTTCTTGTATTGTAGAAGTGACATATGACATGAATTGTTTTGTTTTATTATAATATATAGGTTAATCAACCCATGTATTACATGGGTTGATTTAGAAAATACATATTTTTTTTATATTTTAATAAATTATTATAAAATTTATATATAATTAAAATAAAAAAATTGAAAGCTAGTTAAATTAAAGATAAAAAAATACTTAGTTGTTTGATATTAAATAAATAATACTATTATTTGTATTATTAAAAACAGATAATATGTGTTTGCAAAAAATGTTTCTTTTAATTTTATTAATTTCAAATATAAAATATCAATGTAAGAAACAAAAAACTTTAATTATGTGAATGTGTATATATTTTGAAAATGATAAAATATAAAAATGAAATATCTGAAAATCAACAATCAAACTTTATCATATTCACAATTGAAGTTTTATCAATTAAATTTTAAATATTGTTAGCAAAATAATTAACAAAAATTTTAACTTTATTTACTACACTTCTACATTTAAATCCAACTCTTTACATTTGAATTTAACTATGATCATTAAGGATAATAATGACACATATTAATTTTAGGTAAATAGTAATTTAATATTAATTCATTAATGAAAAAATTAAAATCAAAATTTATTGTAATTAAGTTAAGGTAGTAAATTTAGAAAATGGATTAAAAAATGGCATATGTATAATTATTGATTTTAATTAAGGGTATAATAGACATTTCATAAATAATTATGAGTTGTCATTAATCTGGACCATTGATTTCTTTTCATCCAATGGTCCGAAAACTTCAAGTGGTTTTCTTATTTTATATAGTATAGATTTTAAGAATGATAAAAAAGCAATTATATATATATATATATATATATATATATATATATATATATATATATATATATATATAGGTTCAAGTGAGTACCACTTATAATGCAACGCACCAGAAGGTATCACTCTTAAAAATAATTTTTTTGAAATTATTTTTTCATAAACGTATTTGAATTAACATCACACAGATGATATATAAAATTCACGCAATTCACACATCCTAAGTGCATGAAATTATGCATCACATAAATGCAAGTTCACATATATGCAAAATCATGTAAGTCTATGTTCACATCATTTTTTAGAAGTTAGGAGATGTGAATACATGTAAAATTTACATATGATCTTTATAATGTTAATTAAAACATGTTATGAAAAAAAAATTCAAAATTTTTTTTAAAGTTGGTATCTTCAGGTACGCTTAATGAGTGGTACTCTCTCGAACATCTATATATATATATATATATATATATATATATATATATATATATATATATATATATATATATATATATATATATAGGGTTAAGATCATTGCAAAACCTCAATTTAGTGCAGAACTATAAAATCAATCTAAACCATTGGATTATAATATTACAGTAGTGATAAGATGGTAATTATGAAATTGTAACACCATAACTCTAATTAACAATAATAGTAATAATAATCAATAATTCTAACGAAAATTCGGCATGACCTATTCGTAATATCATAAACCAACCTGTATTTTCTGTTCCTAAACAACTTCAAAATATATTTCAAATACATCAAATTCCGAAGTACAAAATTTTCAAAGCAAATCAGAGGTTTATGCACTTATTCACCCATGGATCTAACTAACAAATACATAATGTGACCGTCGCCCAATATACGCAAGTTCTGAGACCACCATATCCAAGTATATTACACAAAATGGAATTAAATACATCACCATTCATCAAGCTTATACCAATAAAGTCATGATGAAATATAACGAAATGGTGATCTACTCCCATTCCCAAAATAGGACATAACTAACCGTACCAAAAGAGTCTACCGATCACGGATTCCTACTTCAACCTTTACTCGATTCAACCTTCTCCTTCCCTTTACCTTCTATTCCTGAAAAATGTAAATCAACTAGATGGTTAAGCAAAAATGCTTAGTGAGTGACTAGGTCAATAATGTATCACATACAATAGCGATTCGGTAAATAAACCTGCAAGGCACGTATCATCACATTTAAGACATTAATATATAATAGATATCAAAGGAGATGAGACATATCAAGAGGGAGACTCTTGATAATGTCACGACAACACTACACACTATGAATACATCCAGAGAGTGTGTAACACCAAAAATCATCGGGGCCCGCAGTACCCGACATCGTACTCACGCCAATCAATGAAGTACGACATCATACTCCGAGGTCATCGGTAGTATGGAAATAATGTACATCACACACAGTAATGTACTATATCATAAGTAATGTAATAAACATGTACATGTTAAGACTAACAATAAAAGTCAAATAAGGTAAGTGCATACACAATAAGATCATGAAAAGGTAATGTGATGCAATGCCAAGAAATGAACAACATAAACATGTGAAATAAACAAGGGTAATGTCATGAGAGGTACATACTAACACAAGTAGTCACTATCAATGCCTAAAAGATCCCCATTAACAAGTCAACACGATACATATTGGCATATAGTTAGTAAAGCCTCTCCACGAGCTCCAATGGTTGCCGAGGTTAGTTAATAAACACCTAGACATAACATTCAATCATAAATCTTGTTAATAATAAGGAAAACAAGAATAACTCTTTTAATTTAAGTTTATATTTACCTTTATGGACTTATAAATATAGCCTATTAAGAACTAGAATTTATCTCAACCATTGCGTAAGGGTTAAAATGATCAATTATCATGTTTTTGTATATGCGATGATTCTAAGGCTTAAACAACCCAACCCCTTACTTGTGTGGCATAACCTCACATTTTAGTTCCTTCAAGTAAGTTTCAACCGCCATTTGAAAGCTATATGATCCTTGATCCTAATTTAACCTTACTACACCTTAAACCCTTAATTTTATGTTATAAAAATTGTCTAAATTGCCCTTTAGATAGAGGGTTAATATTAGTGACGTGTTATAATTTTATTGGTTCTTACCGTCTTCATTTTAAGGAGAGTCCTTATTTGATCCACTCTCTCTATATATATATGTCTATATATATGTGTATAGAGATGAGATCATCGCAGAACCTAAATTTAGTGTAGAACTGAATATCGTCCATATATTAGATTAATCTAATGGTCTTGATTAAAACCATCAAGTTTTGAATTAGTGAAAAAAAGATTGGTATTAGTGATAATTTAATTCTTTCAAGGGTAAAGATGGAAAAGATTGGAAATAGCAAAAAGAATGACATTAGCAAAATAAATATCTTTTTTCTTTAAATTAAAATAACTTTAATATGAATAATTTTTAAATCAAAAAAACTATACCATAAAATTATTTTATACTCTTTAAAACGAGACTGGTCATGATATATTTTTTTCGAAAAATTTTACGTGTTTATTTTTCGTTAAAAAAAATTATCCAGACCACGATGCAATATAGCATGACGATAACATTCAATGTCGAAGGAACACTTGATATCGTATATTCAACGTTGAATGTAATACTATATATCATATATACAACATTGCATGTACATTCAATATTAACAAAGGCAAAATAATGGTCAAAATTAGTAGTCAAAGTTGGTGGATTTAACGAGAACGGTCATGATATATTTTTTTTCGAAAAAATTTTTACGTGTTTATTTTTCGTAAAATTTTTTTTTTTTACCTAAACGACCATTCAATATATTATATTGAGATCATTCAATGTCGAATTACAGTTTATATCACATATTCAACGTCGAAGTAATACAATATACCATATATGTAACACTGCATGTACATTCGATATTAAAAGAGTCAAAAATGGTCAAAGTGGGCAGTCAAACTTGGTAGGCTACTATTAATTCAATGTTAATTGCTTAATTACCATCTTATCCCTAGTGTTATATTATAATCCAATGGCTTAGATGGTTCTATAGTTCTGCACTAAATTAAAATTCTGCAATGATCCCAACCCTGTGTGTGTGTATATATATATATCTATATATATATATATATATATATATATATATATATATATATATATATATATATATATATATATATATATATATATATATATATATATATATGTGTGTGTGTGTGTGTATACCTTCGATTACGTGAAAACTACTCCAAAATGCACAGATCTATATAATCTATATATTATAATAAATAAGAGCAATTCTTGCCACGTGTCATCCTTCTTAATATGTTACTTTTACATTTTCCTGCTCTTTTTCCAAAAATAAAATTACATTAATTGTAGTAACATGGATATCATTTAATTTGAACTTTTGAAACTTATTATTTTTGTTTTCTAAACTAATTGAAACTATAATTAATACTTAAATAAAATTTTTCAAATTAACAAGCTAAAATAAAAATTTTAAAAATCGATAAGATGATAAACTCAAGTTTAAATATTCCAATGAATAAATAATTTTAAAACACTTAGTAAAATAAAAATTCTATAAGATTAATAAAATAATAAATTTCAAATTTAAATGTCTCAAAGAATAAATAATTTTGTGAAATAATAATTAAATACCTTATTATACAATAATTTTGAAAAACATTTTGTTATCAAATCTTTATATGTTAAATATGAAATTTTGACACATTTAAAAAAATAATCATTCAAATTTCAAATGTATTCTTTAATAAAGATTTGTACTAATATTTTCTAAAACTTCAAAACTAAATGTTGCAAAATTTATCTTTTAAAATGAATTAATTTCAAACAATCTTAATTAACGATTTATATTTTCAGTTGACGCTGGAATTGTTATATCAAGTTTTAATCGCAATATAAATTTATTATTAATTAAAACATCTTCAATAAGAAAACTTATATATGATCTTATTTAATGTCTCTAATAAAGTTATACAATTTAAAATAAAATACTTCATAAAAATAAAAAATATAAATAATTATTTTGTTGATTTCTATAGGATTGATGATGACACAACAACAAAATAAAACAGAATGAAGAATCAAAATTTTTGAATTAATAATAAGAAGATAATAATTGAATTAACTCACATATGTAAGAACCATAAAAATACTATATTTATATCATAGTTGAAATAATTTGAATAACATATTCACCCTCTTTTTTGAAGTAAACATTGACTTAAATCCATCATTTTACCATTGACTCAATGATTTTGTCAGTGTCATCTTTTTATTGGTTTTATTGTATTTAATTTTAAAAAATATTAAAGGGTCTTAAGAGGTTACACCTCTTATAAATTTTTAAATGTATAATTAATTTTTTATATCAATCCATGTAATACATGGGTATTAACCTAGTTACTAATGAAAGAGTAACTATACTCTTCTCTTGCGAAGCCACGTGTCATCACCATGAATCGACACGTGACATTTATGAGTTTTAAAATAATAAAGAAATTTAATTTAATTCTATCCAAATATAATATAATCTAGTTTTAAATTCAAATCAAACAAAATCTAATACTCTACTAACTTATTAGTTGATATAATATAATAAAAGTTTAAAAAATATAAGAAAATAATTATTATTCATATATATTTATATGTTATAGTTGATGGATGAAAATTTCTCCATTTACCAAAGTAAGAAGCAAAACAAATAATAGTTATGAAATGATGTGTATAGTATTTGTTGTCTCTCAATTTGTAGTATAAAAGGGAAGCGTTGATTTATGAATTGGGATATATATACATATACAACAGAAAAGGAAGATACATTATTTCTACTTTCCTAATATATATAGCTTAAGATTATAATTCTTTTACAACACGTTATCAGCACGAAGAGCTCTGCAATTAAATCAAGAATCGAACGAGGTATGGTTACTAAAATTATAAAATATAATCAGAAGATAATTACTATAATAATCGACACGATGAAAAAAAAAAATTCTTATAGACAATTATGGACTACTAACATTTACTTATGTGTACTAACATTTATTTATTGTTACTAACATTTTAATTATGTTTACTATTCTCATAGTTATACTAACATTTAATTAATGTTACCAACATTCTAACAATTTACTTATATCTACTAACATTTATTTATGTATACTAACTTTTATTTATGCAATCTAACATTCTAACATTTATTTATGCTTACTAACATTAATTTTGTTACTAACATTTATTTATACGTTGGTTTATTAATGTGTACTAACATCTATTTATGTTTATTAATGTTTTTTTCTGATTCATATTTTATAAATTGTTTTATGCACAAACAATATTAATAATTTATACTCTAATAATTATTTTACACTAAATTTGTATTTTAATCATTTTATTTTATAATTTTTCTTTACAACGGCTACATAACCGTTGCAACGGTCAAAAATCCGACCGTTTCGATGGCTCAATTTTTTACTATAAATACCACAACACTAAACCTCATTATTTCACAGAATCGTTCTTCTTCTTGTTTGAATTTTTTTTCTTAACTGGTTGAAGAATGAAGATGCCTCTCTCGTTTTTAATTTTCCTTATTGTTATACTCTCAATACTTTTATACTCTTTGCTACAACTTTCATTCGATGAGATGTACCATTTTCTAATTATGTTCTTATTTACGATTCTTCCATTGTTATGTGTTGCGATATTGATTGAAATAAATTAATGCTAATTTATGTTGTTAAATATTTTTTTTTGATAGTTATAAAATGGCAAACCTTGTTATGCTTGAATTTGCTGCACTAGACGTTAACGGGAATAACTACATGTCATGGACAATAGATGTGAAAATGCATCTTGAATCAATGGGAATTTTGGATACTATAAGTGAAAACAATAATTGTTCTTCACAAGAAAAGGCAAAATCAAATGTGTTTCTACGCAAACATATTGATGATATGCTAAATTCGAATATTTGAACACAAATGATCCAAGCATTCTTTGGAAGATTTGAAAGAAAGGTTTGATCATCAAAGGGAAGTTTTACTTCCAGCTGCCAGAGATGAGTGGAGAAATTTGAGGTTTCAAGACTTTAAAAAGGTTAATGAGTATACCTCAGCTTTGTTCAGGATATGTTCACAATTAAGACTTTGTGGACAAGTTGTTACCGATGCAGACATGTTGGAGAAAACTTACTCCACGTTTCATGCGTCATACATTACTCTACAACAATAATATCGCATGCAGATATTTACAAAATATTCTGAACTCAACTCAGTCCTCCTTGTAGCTAAACAAAATAATGAGCTTCTGATGAAAAATCATCAAGTCTCGTCCTACAGGATCAGTAGCGTTTCCTGAATCAAATGCTACGAATAAAAGTGATCCTAAAGATAATACATGTGGACAAGGACGAGGGCGAGGATTTAGCCGTGGACGAGGTTGTGGTCGTAGCTATAATAATAACCATAATTATAGGAATAATCATGGCTATGGTTACAACTATAAATATGGAAAAAGTCATTCTCGGGGCTGTGGACGTGGTTGTGGACATGGTTATAACAATGCTCCACGAGATATTAAATCTCAATCACATGGAAAGCCCAAGAACAATGAAGCAAAAGCTAATACTTCTCAGGGTCCTGAAGATCCTTGCTTCAGATGCGGAATGATAGGCCACTGGTCAAGAACTTGTCGAATAGCACCACATCTCAGTCAACTATATCAAGATTCTCTTAAAGGAAATGAGAGAAGTAAATTTTAATGTTCTCCCTAATGATTCGGTACCTGAACTAAATGCTTCAGATTTCTTTGATGATATAGATATATAATAGTGTGACTATGTTTCATTTTTCTAGATATGTTTTATTTCTTCTTATCATGTAATGCACTTTCTAATCTTATAATAATATAACATATTTCACTTAACAATTTTTATCTTACATAATCATTAATTTATTTTTTTCCTTATTTATCTTTAGAAGTTTAAAATGAATTTCATCGAAGAATTGTATGAAGCAAACATTGGAGAAATCTGTATACCAGACATTGGTGCTACACACACAATTCTTAAAATGAAGAAATATTTTTCTGAGTTAAAACCAACTAAAGCAACTATACATACCATTTCAGGTCCTGCAGATCTAATTGGAGGAATTGGAAAAGCCCATTTTATATTACCAAATGGTACAAAGTTTTTAATAGATAATGCTCTATTTTCACCAAAGTCTAAAAGAAATTTGTTGAGTTTCAATGACATATATCGTAATGGATACAATACTCAGACCGTGACAATAGAGAATAAGAAACTTATGCATATAATTGATAAAAACCATGTACTGGAAAAACTGTCAACACTCAATTCTGGTTTGCATTATACATATATAAGTATGGTTGAATCCAACATGGTAGTAAAAGAAAAATATTGTGATCCTGTAGTGTTGAGTTTGTGGCATGATAGATTAGGCCATCTTGGAACAACCATGATGCAAAGGATAATTGAAGGTACCAATGTACATCCACTGAAAGGCCTGGAGATCTCCCAAACAGGTAACTTGGCTACATGTACATCTTGTTCTCTTGGAAAACTTATTGTGAAACATTCACCAACTAAAATTGAAAAGGAAAATCCTATGTTTCTTGAAAGAATTCAATGTGATATATGTGGACCAATTCATCCACCATGTGGTCCCTTCAGATACTTCATGGTCTTAATAGATGCATCAAGTCGATGGTCTCACGTTTGTTTATTATCAACTCGTAATGTGGCATTTACAAAATTTCTGGCTCAGATCATTAAATTAAGTGCACATTTTCCTGATTATACCATTAAAAGGGTGAGACTTGATAATGCTGGTGAATTTACGTCTCACGCTTTTAGTGACTATTGCATGTCTGTTGGAATTAGTGTTGAACATCCAGTTGCTCATGTTCATACACAAAATGGTTTAGCTGAATCATTAATTAAACGTATTCAACTAATAGCTAGACCATTAATAATGGAAACAAAACTACCTATCTCTGTTTAGGGACATGCAATTTTACATGCTGCATCACTGATTCGTCTAAGACCAAGTGCATATCATAAATTTTCTCCTCTACAACTTGCTTTTGGTCAAGAGTCAAACATTTCCCATCTTCGAATTTTTGGGTGCGCAGTATATGTTCCTGTTCCCCCACCACAACGTACAAAAATGGGTCCTCAAAGAAGATTGGGTATATATGTTGGGTATGAAACACCTTCTATTATAAGATATCTTGAACCACTAATAGGTGATGTTTTCACAGCGCGTTTTGTTGATTGCCACTTTAATGAGACAATATTCCCAGCATTAGGGGGAGAAAAGAAAAACAAAGAAAATGATGTTTCATGGCGTGAACCATCATTGATTCATCTTTATCCTCGGACAAAACAATGTGTTAGGGACAATATTTGTAGAGCTGAAATTATTATTACTTTAATAATTGTGTTCATCTCTAAGGGGGAGAATGTTGGGAATAAATAATAGAGATGAAACAATTATATTGTATATAATTGTAAATACTCAATAGATTAGGGGTTATATGTGTAAATACACAATACTTGTGTATTGTGTATAAATAGAAATGTATGCTACGCATTCTGCTAAGAATCGAAGATTACACACACACATATGGATCTGATTTAGAGAGAATAGGAGAAGTGCTTTGCAAGAAAGCCAAGAATATCAATGTAATATTTTCTCTCTTAATCATTCAATAGATTGTGTTTGATTAATAATTGTTCATATGAATTGTGTTGTATATGTTTGAATTGCATGAAATATTTTTCACAATTGGTATCAGAGCCTAATATGGCTGAATTTGAGTGAATTTTGAATCTGAAATCGTTTTTTTTTAGAACACTGTTATATTCATTTTTTTTGAAAACATGAAAATCAATTGAGGATTTTGATTCTGTGGATGAAATGATCTGAATTTTGGATCGAAGGTGTGAAATTTAAAGGCAAATCTGATGACATAAACATCAAATATTATCTCAAAACACACAGAATTTAATTGAGAAATTTCAGATTTTTTGAAAAAGTGTGTGTTCTTGAGGTTTTTGGTCAATTTTTGGTTTTTAATCGAGAATTAGCCAAAGTGATTTCACAAAAGTTGTTTCTGCTATTAAAACGAACCCTCGAAATCAATTTGAGGTCAAATCATGGATTTTTGTTGAAAAAGTTCGAATCTGATCTTGTTTTTGTTGAAAAATGATAAAACTCGGGCATAACTATATTCATAGTGTCATTCGAGTTTTATAAAGAAGGCATTCGAGTTTTATTAAGAAGGCATTCGAGTTTTATAAAGAAGGCATTCGAGTTTGATGAATGCTTCATTCTAGTTTGCTGACTGCTTCATTCGAGTTTGATATATGCTTATTTCGAGTTTGATAATACATTCATCGAGTTTCATGCCTTATGATTCGAGTTTTAAGCCTTAATCATTCGAGTTTCATGTTTAATTGATCGAGTTTCAAGCTTAATTGATCGAGTTTAATACCTTCTTCATTCGAGTTTCATTCTTGTTCATTCGAGTTTTATACTTATTCATTCGAGTTTGGTGATTCTTTATTCGAGTTTGAGTCTTCATCAATCGAGTTTGATTCTTATACATTCGAGTTTCATCCAATATCATTCGAGTTTTGAGTATTTGACCTTTGCTGCTTAAATTGACCATAACTTTTGACTGGAACATCGTTAGAAGGCCTACCATACGCCAAATCGAAGCTTGAAAAGAGATCTACATTTCTAGAACTGGCATAGCCAGTTCGGTAAATTTTCGAGGCCCAATTCCACTCCAGAAAAAAGTTACGGGCAATTTTATACAGAAAAGCTGAAATTTTAACGTCAAAAAGTCATTTCAGAGCTGATTTTTCACAAGTAATCTTTAACTGAAATAGTTTTTTAAAGTTTTATCAGAATTCACTCAGTTTTTCCATAAAAGATCTTGGAAGATTCAATTTCTAGCAATTCATAATGGAATTTGAACAATTGTCAAAGTCTGAGCTGATTTTCAAACTTACTGAATCAGAAAAGATTCGTAAGAACAATTACGACATTCTCATTCAGTTAAATACTGATAAACATTTGGCGTTACGTGACGTACAAATATTGAATGAAGAAATTCAAAGCTTAAAGGAAAAACAAAACTCTGAGAGTTGTGCTCATCAATTGAAAATATCTGAATTACTTAAAGAACTTGATGAACTGAAACAAGAAAATTTTCAGAATGCAACTCAACTGAAATATCTTTTGCCTGAAAGATCTGATCTTTACAAGAAAGTTCAGGATCTTGAAGATACACTTTGTAAGACAAAACCAACTGATCAGAATTGTATTTTAAACAAAAATGAAGAAATTTTTGCTTTTCAACAAGAGTTGTCTTTAACTAAAGATTTGATTGAGAAGGAAAGACATGAGTTCTTACTTAAAGAACAAGATTTTAAATCAAAATCTGAATTGTTTGAAGATGAAAGACAAATGTTCTTAATCAAAGAACAATCTTTTAAATCTGATTACCAATCATTTGATCATGACAGAAATTCAAATTTAGTCATTATCAAAAGTTTGGAAGATCAGATACTTCATCTTACAAAACAATTACATGTGTTTACTTCACCAACTGAGTCAAAGTTTAAGACCCCTTCTTCAGTGTGTTTAAAATCCAATGTTGATCACTCTGGTTTGTCTTCTGAAAGTGAAGTGAATCTAACTAACTCTGCTAAGTTTGATTCTTCTTCAGATCTTAAACTTAAGTTATTGTTAAAGATACACAGCGGCAAAGATAAAATTGTTGAACAACTTCCGGTCAAGATTTACACTGGTGAATCTTCGAAGTCAAATTTTCTTAAAGTTTCTGAAAATATTGGTCATTCTAATCAGAAAACATTTTCACAGAAAAATATCAAGTATTATCAGAAACAGGCAAGAACCGGACAGTTTTTCAAAAAGAAGAGTTCGCAAAAGTCTGATCATTCAAATTCAAGTTTCTTTAGAAATTCAGATATTCAATTTTCTCATACTCAAAGAAATTTGTTTTCTGCTTTTGGAAAAGAAGCTGATAGTTATAACTTGCAATGGGTACCTAAACCCAAGTACAAGTGGGTACCAAAACCCGTTTTGAAATGGGTACCCAAGAGCGCTAACAAGTCTGGATCCAAATCTGTTTGGATACCAAAGACATCTTAAATTTTGCAGGTTATAGGTTTCTTATCATTCCAGACAAGGACCCGTTCTTCATTTGAAAAGGCTCTTGATTACTTCAGGTCAAGACCCGTGCTTCAACTCAAAAGTGGTTTCTAGTTAAATTCAGACTAGAACCCGGACTTCAATGAACCAGAGACAATGGTTTTCAGTTACTTCAGACTGAAACCCAAGCTTCTGCGACAAATGGCTTCTAATCACTTCAGATTAGAACCCGATTCTGAAAGACGAATCTTTCTGGAATTCCTGCCCTGTATTCAACTCTGATGCTGAATTGACAAATAGGGAGTTTTATTTTTATAATTTTTTGCTCTTGGTTTCATTTCTATGAGTTGACTAACTGTGTGTGTTTATTTCCAGGGGGAGTTTCAGACGCACTTTGACGATGACATTTTTCAAAACTATGTGTGATTTTTCACGAAAATATTTGACACACACATAAAAAGAGTTTTTGAGCTGAAAAGAAATTTTTTTTATGAATCTCTGAATCTATCATTGAGATTAATTGATCTAATCTCTTTGATTTTCATAATCTCATTTCTTCTGAGATTCTTTTTGTTAGAACTCTTCCAATTTATACTGGATTCTCCTGTTATCTCCCATGTGCTAATTCTTTCAAGAAATCTTATTCTTTTCATATCATATATCAAATTTTCCATTTCATTCTGATATCTCCCAAAATTATCTGCATATCATCTCCAATACCATATAAGTTGGATTTCATCATATCTCATGACCTTTCAAAGCTGAAAATTTTTCTGCTGATTCCGATTATGCACCAATCTGAGTGATAGGCATAAATATCGCTTCTATGGTCTAACCAGAACCGGAAGACCTACCCAAGAAGCAAACCATCTATAGATTGTGCGGGTGAGGGTTCTTTAGGTTTATTAGTTGAGAAGTGTCAGTTATCACGGGGTACTGACAGGGTCGAGCAGAGATAAAATGTAAATGAGAGGGATATTGATATTGAAAGGAGATGGTGGTGCATCAGATCATGCTTTTGCTATAAAGCTGACTGAATTCATTTCTTAAAAGTGAGCCGGAGGGAGCTTAGTTGAAATATGCTGAGAGCTGAGTGTTGAGAAAGGATTTGAAGAAAATAAAATCCTACCTACACTGTGTCTGTTGGGTAATCCACATAATCTATCAAGCCCTAGGCGACTTGATATTGAAAAAGACGTCATGGACCCAGTGACGCATGCACTTAACCCCAACAACTACTCAGTTATCTCTCAAAAGATTTCTGTTTCAATAATTATGGAGATATAACACATTTCTATCGATATATCATTTGGATATTATTGATATTGAAAGAAGGAAGACATTTGCTCCGGTCTCCCACTTCATTTGATGCACATTGTGTCTAGAGCTGATTAAATACTCTTTTAGGACACATCGAGTCTGACAGTCTGCGTGACTATAAACTGCTAGTCCAAAGTGACTAAGCCGGAACAAATATGAGTGATTCTTTCATGATAAAGGATTTCACGATGACTATTTGGAAATCCTACCAGTGTTACTATCATGCCAGCGCTGAACGTAGGTCACATAGATTTTGTCTATTGTGTAAACAGGAATCCTATGTGGACCTGGACTCATTTTCTCACAAAATGAATGTGTTTCATTTTCCCCAAAGTTGAAAAGCTTTGTTTTTATTCTGAAAAGCTAAAGTATCAATTCGAGGGGGAGTGAAATTTTTGAGGAAGAGTGAGTTAGGTTGGTTTTGTATAGGGGGAGAGGATATCAGTTTGAGAGGGAGAAAGTCAATTTGAAATATTTTGAAATTGTAATTGTTGTTGTATTTCAGCTACTGTAAACTTCAATGAATTAATGTCTCTGAAGATTTTGCATGATTTTCATAATTCTTATGATCATCATGAGGGGGAGAAAAACTAAAGTTCAGAGACAACAGTTGAGTAGATTGAAGTCAACTGAAGACAATTGCTACATCATATCAAATGAATTGATCAAGGGAGAGAACTAAAAAGCTATTCATGATTCAAGGGGGAGTGTACTTACAAGAAAATACAAGAAAAGAGAAGTTCAGAGAAGAAGATATGTGAAGATCAGAGAGAGTCAAATAAAGAAAAGAAGAAGATTCAGAGATCAGAGAATAGAAGAATATTCACGAAAAAGTCCCTGAAATGATCTTTTATAAAAAAAAATTTGATTTCATCTCTAAGGGGGAGATTGTTAGGGACAATATTTGTAGAGCTGAAATGAATATTACTTTAATAATTGTGTTCATCTCTAAGGGGGAGAATGTTGGGAATAAATAATAGAGATGAAACAATTATATTGTATATAATTGTAAATACTCAATAGATTAGGGGTTATATGTGTAAATACACAATACTTGTGTATTGTGTATAAATAGAAATGTATGCTACGCATGCTGCTAAGAATCGAAGATTACACACACACATATGGATCTGATTTAGAGAGAATAGGAGAAGTGCTTTGCAAGAAAGCCAAGAATATCAATGTAATATTTTCTCTCTTAATCATTCAATAGATTGTGTTTGATTAATAATTGTTCATATGAATTGTGTTGTATATGTTTGAATTGCATGAAATATTTTTCACACAATGTGAACTAGAAGTTCAGAAAATAATGCATTTGCAAGAAATTGCAAATCAACTGCCTGATGCATTTACTGATTCTAAAAGAGTGACTAAATCATATGTGCCAGCAGCTAATGCACCTTCTCGAATTGAAATTCCAAGCGAGAAGATTGATGACAAAGTCACTCAAGAATCAAAGGCACGCCTGAAGCGTGGAAGACCTTTTGGTTCCAAAGATAAAAATCCTAGAAAAAGAAAGAGCTCTGAAAATACAATTGATAATGAGAAAGGTGTTCTTGGAGAAACACAAAATAATAAGATCTCCAAAGAAGGAGAAATTGATGATACTAATACAGAGATTGCAATCAATTATGTCCATACAAATATTATATGGAATAGATCTGAAATGAAAGATATTGATGAAAGGTTTTCTTTTGCTGTTGCATATGATATTATTAATGGAAGTGATGATCCAGAACCAAAAGTCTGTTATTGAATGTCAAAATAGACATGATTGGGATAATTGGAAAGAAGCTATGGAAGCTGAATTAGATTCTTTAAACAAATGAAAGGTTTTTGGATCCATTATCCTCACGCCTGAAGCCGTGAAACCTGTAGAATACAAATGGGTATTCATACGAAAGAGAAACGAGAAAAATGAGATTATAAGATACAAAGCTAGACTTGTGGCTCAAGGTTTTTCTCAACGGCCTCGAATTGATTATGATCAAACGTATTCTCCTGTTATAGATGCACTAACGTTTAGATACTTAATCAGTCTTGCAGTTTCTAAAAATTTAGAAATGCGTCTAATGGATGTTTTTACAGCTTATTTATATGGATCACTAGATAGTGATATTTATATGAAAATCCCTGAAGGATTTAAAATGCATGAAGCATTAAGCAATAAACCCAAAGAAATGTATTCAATCAAATTACAAAGATCTTTATATGGGTTGAAACAATCTGGACGCATGTGGTATAAGCGGTTGAGTGATTATTTGATATGTAAAGGATATACAAATAATCAAATTTGTCCATGCGTATTTATAAAGAAGGCAAAGGTTGGATTTGTTTTTATAGTGGTCTATGTTGATGATCTAAATATCATTGGCACAATAAATGAGATAAATAAAGTCATTGTGCTACTAAAAAAAAAATTTGAAATGAAAGACCTTGGTAAAACCAAATATTGTCTTGGTTTACAAATACAACATATGCATAATGGCATACTTGTGCATCAATCAAATTATACGGAGAAGGTCTTAAAATGTTTCAATATGGATAAAGTGAAACCTTTAAGCACGCCAATGGTAGTTAGATCACTTAATATTGACAAAGACCCATTTCTTCCTCAAGAAGAAGATGAAGATTTACTCGGTCCAGAAGCGCCATATCTTAGTGCAATTGGAGCCCTGATGTATCTTACTAACTGTACAAGACCTGACATTTCCTTTGCAGTAAATTTGTTGGCTAGATATAGTTCAGCACCCACCAAGCGACATTGGATGGGAATCAAACACATTTTCCGATACTTTCGAGGAACTGTTGATTTGGGATTATTTTATTCAAACAATACAAAAGAAGGTTTGATTGGTTATGTAGATGCAGGTCATTTGGCAAGATCTCAAACAGGATACATATTTTTGAATGGAGGCACTGCAATATCTGGCGTTCTCATAAGCAAACACTTGTTGCAACATCCTCAAATCATGCTGAAGTTATTGCACTACATGAAGCTAGCAGAGAGTGTGTATGGCTGAGATCAACGACACAACTCATCTTGTCTTCTTGTGGACTTGAGAAAGGTAAAAGTCCTACACTGATTTATGAAGGCAATGCAGCTTGCGTGTCACAAATGAAAGAATGGTATATCAAAAATGACAGGACCAAACATATCCCTCCAAGATTTTTCTCCTATACGCAAGGCCTTATAAAGGACAATGAAATTGAAATGAAATACGTTCAATCCAGCAATAGCTCAGTTGATCTTTTCACGAAGGCTCTTCCCAAAGCGATTTTTAGAAAACATGTTCACAACATTGGAATGCGACATTTACAAAACATGTGAGGACTTTCAGATGACAATATAAGGGGAGTCAACCAATCGCTGTATTCTTTTTCCCTTGACTAAAGTTTTTTCCCACCAAGTTTTTCTTTAGCAAGGTACTAGTTTATAACCCACGTATTACGTGGATATTTTTAATTAAATTTATTTATATAAAATGTATATGAGTAAAAATAAAAAATAAAAAAATAATAATAGTGTTTATTTTTTATTATATACAGATTAAAAAATAGAGTATATTTATCTTTTTTAAAAATATTAAATTGTATTTATCTTTTATTTTTTATAAGTTGTAATTATCTTTTTGGTGAACATAGAGGTGACACGTGACATTTGATGTTTTCCTTTGTTATACATAATAATAATTTCCACAACTAATTCAAATTATTACATTTGAATCTAATTATGATTATTATGGATAATAATGATAGATATTTATTTTAGGTAAACATTAATTTTAAATGTTACAAAATCTAAATTATTATTAATTAATTAATGAAAAAAAATAAAGTCAAAATTTAATCCAATTAAGTTAAGGTGTTAAATTTGGAAAAAGAGGTGGAAAAATAATTTTTTTTTTGTATTGTAGAAGTGACATGTGACATAATTGTTTTGTTTTTATTATAATATATAGGTTAATTAACCCATGTATTACATGGGTTGATTTAGAAAATACATATTTTTTATATTTAAATAATTTATTATAAAATTTATATATAATTAAAATAAAAAAATTGAAAGTTAGTTAAATTAAAGATAAAAAAAATACTTAATTGTTTGATATTAATTAAAAAAATATTATTATATTGTATTATTAAAAACAGATAATATGTGTTTGAAAAAAATGTTTCTTTTAATTTTTATTAACTTCAAATATGAAATATCAATGTAAGAAACAAAAAACTCCAATTATGTGAATGTGTATATATTTTGAAAATGATAAGATCTCCAAAGAAGGAGAAATTGATGATACTAATACAGAGATTGCAATCAATTATGTCCATACAAATATTATATGGAATAGATCTGAAATGAAAGATATTGATGAAAGGTTTTCTTTTGCTGTTGCATATGATATTATTAATGGAAGTGATGATCCAGAACCAAAAGTCTGTTATTGAATGTCAAAATAGACATGATTGGGATAATTGGAAAGAAGCTATGGAAGCTGAATTAGATTCTTTAAACAAATGAAAGGTTTTTGGATCCATTATCCTCACGCCTGAAGCCGTGAAACCTGTAGAATACAAATGGGTATTCATACGAAAGAGAAACGAGAAAAATGAGATTATAAGATACAAAGCTAGACTTGTGGCTCAAGGTTTTTCTCAACGGCCTCGAATTGATTATGATCAAACGTATTCTCCTGTTATGGATGCAATAACGTTTAGATACTTAATCAGTCTTGCAGTTTCTAAAAATTTAGAAATGCGTCTAATGGATGTTTTTACAGCTTATTTATATGGATCACTAGATAGTGATATTTATATGAAAATCCCTGAAGGATTTAAAATGCATGAAGCATTAAGCAATAAACCCAAAGAAATGTATTCAATCAAATTACAAAGATCTTTATATGGGTTGAAACAATCTGGACGCATGTGGTATAAGCGGTTGAGTGATTATTTGATATGTAAAGGATATACAAATAATCAAATTTGTCCATGCGTATTTATAAAGAAGGCAAAGGTTGGATTTGTTATTATAGTGGTCTATGTTGATGATCTAAATATCATTGGCACAATAAATGAGATAAATAAAGTCATTGTGCTACTAAAAAAAGAATTTGAAATGAAAGACCTTGGTAAAACCAAATATTGTCTTGGTTTACAAATACAACATATGCATAATGGCATACTTGTGCATCAATCAAATTATACGGAGAAGGTCTTAAAATGTTTCAATATGGATAAAGTGAAACCTTTAAGCACGCCAATGGTAGTTAGATCACTTAATATTGACAAAGACCCATTTCTTCCTCAAGAAGAAGATGAAGATTTACTCGGTCCAGAAGCGCCATATCTTAGTGCAATTGGAGCCCTGATGTATCTTACTAACTGTACAAGACCTGACATTTCCTTTGCAGTAAATTTGTTGGCTAGATATAGTTCAGCACCCACCAAGCGACATTGGATGGGAATCAAACACATTTTCCGATACTTTCGAGGAACTGTTGATTTGGGATTATTTTATTCAAACAATACAAAAGAAGGTTTGATTGGTTATGTAGATGCAGGTCATTTGGCAAGATCTCAAACAGGATACATATTTTTGAATGGAGGCACTGCAATATCTGGCGTTCTCAGAAGCAAACACTTGTTGCAACATCCTCAAATCATGCTGAAGTTATTGCACTACATGAAGCTAGCAGAGAGTGTGTATGGCTGAGATCAATGACACAACTCATCTTGTCTTCTTGTGGACTTGAGAAAGGTAAAAGTCCTACACTGATTTATGAAGGCAATGCAGCTTGCGTGTCACAAATGAAAGAATGGTATATCAAAAATGACAGGACCAAACATATCCCTCCAAGATTTTTCTCTTATACGCAAGGCCTTATAAAGGACACTGAAATTGAAATGAAATACGTTCAATCCAGCAATAGCTCAGTTGATCTTTTCACGAAGGCTCTTCCCAAAGCGATTTTTAGAAAACATGTTCACAACATTGGAATGCGACATTTACAAAACATGTGAGGACTTTCAGATGACAAAATGATAAAATATAAAAATGAAATATCTGAAAATCAACAATCAAAATTTATCATATTCACAATTGAAGTTTTATCAATTGAATTTTAAATATTGTTAGCAAAATAATTAACAAAAAATTTTAACTTCATTTACTACACTTCTACATTTAAATTCAAATTTTTACATTTGAATTTAACTATGATCATTATCCTTAATAATGACACATATTTATTTTAGGTAAATATTAATTCATTAATTTAAAAATTAAAGTCAAAATTAAATGTAATCAAGGTAATGTAGTAAATTTGGAAGATGAATTAAAAAAATGGCATAGGTATAATTATTGATTTTAATTAAGGGTATAAGAGACATTTCATAAATAATTATGAGTTGTCTTTAATCTGGACCATTGATTTCTTTCCATCCAATGGTCCAGAAACTTCAAGTGGTTTTCTTATTATATATAGTATAGATTTAATGAGACATCAATTTATGATTGAATTTTTATTTAGAAATTATCATCCAAGGGGGAGTGTTATAGTTGATGGATGAAAATTTCTCCATTTACCAAAGTAAGAAGCAAAACAAATAGTAGTTATGAAATTATGTGTATAGTATTTGTTGTCTCTCAATTTGTAGTATAAAAGGGATGCGTTGGTTTATGAATTGAGATATATATACATATACAAAAGAAAAGGAAGATACATTTTTTCTACTTTCCTAATATATGTAGCTTAAGGTTAAATTCTATTACAACATTATATAGTTTTGTTTAAAAATAATAATAATTATATATCTACCTTTTAATTTATTATATTTTATATATATTAAAAATATCTGTGTAATACGCGGGTAATAAACTAGTTTACACATGAAATGAATAAATTTAAAAATTTAATTTATAACTTAAAATCATTAATGGTCTTCAATATTAATAAATACCGTAATCTAACATTAAAATTACCTGTAAACGTTAAATTCATTAAATTAGACACTAAATGTACAAATCTGAATATTAAATGCATAAATTCGTAGATTTATGGGTATATTTTGTTCCATCTTTAGTGCAAAGGGAGTGGTCACCCCGCTTCACCGCGGCCTTGCCACCTAGGACCCTCCCCGGCGGCTACACCGCCCCCCCTCGGCGGCCCCGCGAAAACCCCTCCCCGCCCGGCTTCCCCTCCCCGCTCCACCCCGCCTTCTCCTTCCTTCTTTTCCTATTCTTTTTCCTCCCAAACGGTCAAATGACCGTTGTAAATAAAAAAAATTATTTAACCTAAATTTTTTACTCTATAAATATTTCACTCCAATACATTAAATCCTCACATCTTTCAATCTATACACTTTCAAAATTCTCTCTTTCATTTAACCTAAAATTTTTACTATCATTCACAATTTTATTTTTATTGTGATGGAACCGTATACTACGTCTTCGTCGTCAAACTCATCAACCGAAGAGTCGTCGGAAGACGAATCTCAACATTATGAACAAGTCTTTGAAGCATTTTTAAATGCCAGCTCTCCGCAAATTAATCAACCTAGACGAAGAATTGCAATTCAGAGAGACCGAGCAGCTGCAAATGAACGTCTAATGCGTAATTATTTTACTGAAAATCCTCTCTATGGAGATGATATGTTCAGAAGGAGGTTCCGGATGCGCAAAGAACTATTCCTACGAATAGTTTACGATATGGAGCAACATTTTGAATATTTTACCTTGCGATGGGATGCTCGAGGTAGAAGGGGATTTACTGCGTTACAAAAATGCACATCTGCTATTCGGCAACTCGCATATGGCATGGTGGCTGATTTGATTGACGACTCTCTTTTTATGTCTGAAAGAACTTCGCGTGAAACCTTGGAAGAATTCTGTAAGGGAATTATTCAGCTATACAGACGCAAATATTTGCGTAGACCGACTGAATCTGATGTTCATCATTTGTACGCGTTCCATGAAGCAAAACATGGATTTCGTGGAATGCTTGGCAGCATCGACTGTACACATTGGACATGGAGAAATTGCCCTACAGAATGGCGATGACAATATATGCGAGACGATCACCAATATCCGACAATTATGTTGGAAGCGGTTGCATCACAAGATTTATGGATTTGACATGCATTTTTTGGCGTCGCGTGTTCCAACAACGACATCAATTTGGTTAATCAATCACCAATATTCAACGACGTTTTAAACGGGATCGCACCGGTTGTTCCTTTTGTTATTAACGGAACGCAATACATACAAGGGTACTATCTAACCGACGGGATATATCCCGAGTGGGCGACTTTTGTGAAAGCTTTTTCGTGTCCAACCGATGACAAACGAAAAAGATTCAAGGCAGCACAAGAGTCGGCAAGAAAAGACATCAAACGAGCTTTTGGTGTACTCAAATCTCGTTTTGCTATAATAAACAACCCCGCACGACCATGACACCCAAATAAAAATTAGAAATATCATGTATGCTTGTGTCATATTACACAATATGATCTTAGAAGATGAAGGGTTCGCGATATGTTCATTTCAAGAAACCGAGCTTCCATCCAATCAACATTCCGCTTCCAATGAAGTATATCAAAATACGTTATTGGAAATTCGTAATCGGGAAACACACAATAACTTTCGCTCAGATCTTGCGGAACATATTGCACTTGCCCAAATACCAAATTTAGACGGCTAGTTTGTATTTTTTTAATGTTCATTCGTAATTTTAGTTTTTATTTATTGTTTATGTATTTTTTTTATTTTAATTGGGTAATATTTAATGTTTAGTTTATGTAATAGTTTTTAAATATTTATGAAATTAAGTATTTTAGTTCTAATATTTGTTTTGTTAGTTAAAATTAAAATATTTTAAAAAAATTAAGAAAGATGGAAATGTATAGAAAGATGAGTATTTCCTAGTTAGAAAGGTGGGGAAAGATGGAAAGAGAAAAACTGATATGGCGCTGACGTGTACAGAAAGATGGATTTCGGAAAGACTAGTACTCCCTTTGCTCTTAAGATAATTATAGTTATTTCCTATGTTTCGTAATAATGAAATTAAATGTTTAAAAGAAAAGTTGACAAAGTATGAAGAAATAAAAAGAAATTCAACTTATGACAAATAGAAATAATTGGTACCCTACAAAAAAAATATTTCAGTCATCCACATTTATTCGAGGATGTGTACACATTTAAAATTAGGGAAAATGACATCAAATAGCTCTGAACTTTCGACTTTCTACACATATATGTAGTGAACTTTTTTTTGTGCACATTTGGTAGTCAAAGTTTTAAAATTGTTCCAATTTGGTAGTTGGCGTACCTGTTAACCGGTTGCTTCCGGTTTCGATGCCTACGTGGGCAATTTTTTAATGACGTGACTACCCGTTTTTATATTATACTCGGTTTTATCTATGTGGCAACCCGTTTTTTAAAATAACCCGGTTTATTACCCGGTTCTTACAAGTTGGATCGATCGTATGAAAAACGAACCGGATTTATAACCGGATGATTTTAAAAAAACGGGTTGCCACATAGATAAAATCAGGTATAATATAAAAACGGGTAGCCACGTCATTAAAAAATTGTCCACATAGGCATCGAAACCGGAAGCAACTGGCTAACAGGTACGCCAACTACCAAATTGGAACAATTTTGAAACTTTGACCACCAAATGTGCACAAAAAAAAGTTCACTACATAAATATGTACAAAGTCGAAAGTTCAGAGCTATTTAATGTCATTTTCCCTTAAAATTATATAGAAGTATGACCAGGCGCTAACAAATATGACATTACAATTTATTTTTAAATTTTCGCACTTAAATATGTGACATATTGGTTAAATTCATGTTTAAAAGCATGGACAAATTGTTGTAATTTTATATATTTCGAGTGTGAAAATTTTGAATAAATTTATAATAGTTCAAATCTTCACGCTTTTAAGCATATATAGACTTCCTTCTCCAAATTATTTTCACATATTTAAACACGGGCGGATGCAATTCATTATGATGGGTGTCACTCGACACCTATAAAATTTTAGACTAAATTACATAAATGGTCTCTGTGGTTTATATGAAATTACGGTTTTAGTCCCTGAAAGAATTTTATTAAGCCAGAAGTCCCTGAAATCGAAAAGTTGTAACATTTTGGTCACTGAAACTAGCGGCCGTTAACTTGAGCCGTTAGTTTCAGGGGCATTTTTGTCTTTTTGAGTTTCAAGTACCATTTATGTAATTTTTATACTTTCAGATATCTATATATATATATATATATATATATATATATATATATATATATATATATATATATATATATATATATATATATATATATATATATATATATATATATATATATATATATATATATATATATATATATATATATATATAGAATCAGGTTCATCAGCGTACCTATAAGATTACAGCATACCCTAATGTGAATGATCATTCACATGTATTTTTTTTTGAATAGACATGTATAAGACAACATTATAAGACTTTTTTTTCAAAAGAAGCAACATCATAAATCTTTGTGAATGGTAAAAAAAGATCATGTGAATGGTCATTCACACCATTCACATGTGTGAAATGACCATTCACATGGATGAATTCACATAAATATGCATTGAGCATTCACATAATTTTTAAGGACACAGAAAGTGTGAATATATGTGAAATTCATATATCATGCGTATAACATTAAATTAAACATAGTTATGAGAAAAAAATTTAAAAAAAGTTTTTTAATGTTGGTACCTTCGGGTGCACTTGATTTCGAGAGGTACCTTTTTGAACCTGAATCTATATATATATATATATATATATATATATATATATATATATATATATATATATATATATATATATATATATATATATATATCATTTCTTTCTTTTTTATAATTTAATTATCCAAATATAACATTTTATTTTTTATTCCTTTTGTTTTAATCATTAATTTTTATTTTTATTTTTATTGTTATTATTGATGTTATTTTTTTATACATTACCATAATTATTTATTTAAGATTATTAAATGATATACGTAATTCATTTTTTTTTTTCAATTATTTATTGAGAATCCAAATATTTCTCTATTATTTTTTTCATTTAAGAAAAATAAAAATAAAAACTAGTAGTCGTTTTTTTCGTTCGGAAAATCTAAAATCGAAATGATTTATTTCTTTTCTCCATTAAAAAAATTCAAATAACGTGTTGAAGCTTTTCTCGTTTGGAAAAAGAATATAATAAAAATGCTTCGTAGTTTCTTCATTGCAAATAATTAATAAAATTTTTGTATTCTAAATGGTTTGAAAAAATCAAGAAATTAAAATGGTTAATCGTTTTTTAGTCAAATAAATTAAATTCTAAACGGTTTGTTGTTTTTATTGAAAAAAATTGAAATTGTATTGATTTTTTTTATCTACGTTTAATTAAAAATAAGAATTACTCTTTTGTTTGAAAAAGTCAAAAATCATAACAGTTTACCATTTTTGATCAAAATAATTAAAATCAAAATGGTTCGTCATTAAAATCAAGATGACTATCGTTGTTTAAAAAATCAAAAATTATAATGGTTCATAATTTTTTAATCAAAAAAATTAAAATCGAAATGGTTCATTATAATGGTTCACCATTATGATTTTTGATTTTCTCAAACAAAAGAACCATTCTGATTTTTAATTAAACGTAGATAAAAATCGATACAATTTCAATTTTCTCAATAAAACAACAAACCATTTGGAATTTAATTTATATGACTAAAAAGCGATAAATCATTGCAATTCTTGATTTGTTCAAACTATTTAGAATTAAAAATTTTTATTAAGTATTCGTAATGAAGAAACTACGAAACATTTCATTATATTCTTTTTCCAAACGAAAAGAGATTCAACACGTCCTTATTTTGAACTTTTTTGAATGGAGAAAAGAAATAAATCATTTCGATATTAGATTTTCCGAACGAAAAAAACTACAACTAATTTTTATTTTTCTTAAATGAAAAAAAGAATAGAGAAAGATTTGGATTCTCAATAAATAATTGAAAAAAAAATGAACCATCTATATCATATATAATCTTAAATAAATAATTATAGTAATACATAAAAGAGCTAACCTTAATAATAAAAATAAACAAATACAACTTAATAATTAAAACAAAAGGAATAAAAAATAAAATGTTATATTTGGATAATTAATTTATAAAAAGAAAAAGAAATACTATATATATATATATATATATATATATATATATATATATATATATATATATATATATATATATATATATATATATATATATATATATATATATGAAAACTATGAAAATTAAATTAAATTATAAAAATATTGTAACATTTTGGTCCCTGAAAGTATGATATGTACATAAATGGTCCCTGAAATTCAAAAGGACAAAAATGCCCCTGAAACTAGCGGCTCTAGTTAACCGCCGTTAGTTTCAGGGACCAAAATGTTACAACATTTCGATTTTAGGGATTTGTGGTGTAATAAAATTCTTTCAGGGACCAAAACCGTAGTTTCATACAAACCACAGGGACCATTTATGTAATTTTGTCAAAATTTTAAAATACTGAGTTACGTATGTATCAGAAAGTCGAGTGACACCTAAGATTTTTTTTGAGTGACACCTAAGATAAATTATAAAAGTATTATATACAAATCTAATTTATATTTGTTAATTTCGTTACCCAAACTTATTAAAATATTACTAAGTTTAATCACAAAAACTTAAAAGAATAACAGAAGCCCAATAAAAATAAAAAGGATAAGAGACAAAATTCAAGTTCCAACCCAAAAGATTAAAAAAAAAAAAAAAAAAAAAAAAAAAAACTAGCTCAAACATTGTTGAAGACACCGGTTCAATTGGTCGAAAAATCCCTAACCGTGTGATACTTTTCGGGACTTTGATGCACAAAGTTATTAAGGTTGGCGGAGATGTATCCGAATGATTTTAATTATGATGAGAATATTATTTATTACATCAACTTGAATACTATATTGAGAATGTGAAAGACGGTCCAATATTTTCTAACTTGAATGGAGTCTGCGAGCTTGCTACATAAATGGTGGAAATTATGAAACATCTTTTGTATCCTTTGGTTTATCAATTGCGTGCTAATATTGGTTTTGTCAGTTGCAACTGTGACAGTTGAGAAATGGTATTTTACTATGTACTTTAGTAATTATAAAAATCTTATTATTTGTTAATTTTGTGTTGGCAACCCGTTTCAGTTACCGGGTCCATCTTAGAAAATATTTTGAAAATCTAACTATTAAACTTACTCTTAAAAAGTGACACCCATAACAAAAAAACCCTGGATCCGCCCCTGTATTTAAATCCATGAAAATTTTTGTGTATTTATCAGTTGATAATTGCAAAATTTTATAATTTATTAAATTGATAAAATTGAATTTCCTTTCCAAACTTATGAACATTGATTACATAGGTCCGATCCTATGTGTACATTTGCCGGCCTAAAGAGCCCATCTTACTCCTCTTAGGATGCCTCAAGCCCATACCCAGGTCCAGGGTCACTTGCTTGACCCGTGGATGTATCCAGGAGCGACAAACGTGGGTCTTGCAGGAAGATCCTGTCGGGAAAAAGCATTGTGCAGACGAGCGCACGAAAGAAAGACATTTCATTGGTCCGTCAGGTGCTAGGGAAGGTAACCCCGCGCACGACCCAGGCAGCCAATAGGAATCCTTCTAGCAGGCGCCTCGTCCCCTGAGGGAGATGTATAAATAGAGAAACATTCCGCCTGAAGAAGGTTAATGCTCATTTTCCACCCTCTTTATACTCTCTCAATTAACACCTCCATTATGCTAGCTGAGTTAGGCATCGGAGTGTCAACGCCAGGACCCCCCTGCATTGACACTAATCGTAGTCTTTCTCTTCTTCCCTTTGTTTCAGGCGCATAAACTTCATCAAGAACCACCTGGAAGCAATCTTAAGCCTTTTACTGCCCTAACCCTTTATTATTGATTGTCAGACGCACAAACAATTGGCGCCATCCGTTGGAACACGACTGGTTACGACAGTATTAGCTTCGTTCTTAGGAGTTCAGAATGGATAAGCTGGATGCAACTGAAATAGGTCCTTAAAACCCTCAGGCGTGGAACAACCCCCTCTCCTGGCGGGTTCCAAGCGTCCTCAGGGGTAGTAGAGCCTTCCCTAGCCGCTGAAGCGCCTCTTCCCCCTAGTCTCTGACGCTGCTCCACAAATGATAAGCCACCAGTTTGTAGCGACTAACTTTGAACAGCTCCATGCCCTTATGCGAGAACACTCTCTGTCGAGGCACCACCTCTAGATAGAAGCAATGAGGTGATGATGGAATATGAAGACGGGGACCCAGAAGAGATGTATGAACATATAGATACCCAGGAACTGGTGTGTGTGTGTGTGGGGGGGGGGGGGGGGGGGGAGAGACCAGCTCGGAGATTTCAAGAGGTACAAGCGGCTACAACCAAAATGTCGGTCGGAAGTGAGGCTAACCCCTTTCCGCAAACCATGGCCAAGCGGACCACGCAAGGAACCAGAACCCCCCTAACTACACCACCTACTTTGGTGTCACGAAGGGAGAGCTCCTCGCAAGGCAAGGCCTCGGAGGCAGCCAGAGGCACAATAAGGAGGGAGCATATAGAGCCGTTACCCCAAGTCAGGTTTAAAGACCAAGGGCGTCGGGGAATGCGAGAGGTGGTAATTCCCACCAAGAGCAGGATCTCTCAGGGCCATGCCCGCAGGGACTTCCAAAAGAGGCCCAACCCCCTTAATTTAGAACCTCATTTCCAGGAGGTTGACATGGAAGATCCCTCCCCATTCGCAGAATGGATTGAAGACTACCCGCTCCCCGAAGGCTTAAAACTACCTTCGAACGTAGGGGTATACGATGGGACGGGAGACCCGGATGATCATTAGCGTTTATTTGCAGGAGCTATGAAGATATCTAAGTGGGTACCGCCAATAGCATGTCACATGTTCTCAATGACACTGAAGGGTACCGCCCGTCTATGGTTGGAGTCACTACCGCCAAGGGGTATCAATAGCCTTGATGAGTTAAGGACTAAAATTCGCTCTAACTTCATGCGGCAGCAGCGCTACACTAAAACCCACCTAGAACTTCACAATATTAAGCAAACCGAGTCGGAAGGCCTGCGAGCCTTTGTGGAAAGGTATAATTGGAGATTAAGGGGTTTAGGAGATGATGCCAAAGTCTCTGGTTTCATACAGGGGCTCAGGCATCGACAGCTCGTGGAGTCCCTGCCTCAGGATCTTCCAGCCTCCTATAAGGAATGCCTGGAAAAGACGTATGCTTACATTCGATCCAAGGAGCTGTCCACTCAAAAATCAACCCCCTAGGAAAGCATATCAAGAAAGGAGTCACAAGTCCTTCCAAGGCAAGGAGCATGACGCCTCATTCAGAGGTCGTCGAGACAGAGATGAAAATTATGTTCCGTATGGTCGCAGGGATGACAACTACAGGAGGAATGACACCCTTGTTTCGCTTACTAAGACCCCAAGGGAAATCTTGGCGACGGAGACGCTAGCCTCCTCGTTTAAGCCTCCTCCTCCTACGCAGGGTGACCCCAAAAAGAGAAACTAGGCGGAATACTGTGAGTTTCACGAAGACAATGGACACCATACCAACGATTGTATAGAGTTACGCAAGCGCATAGAAGGGGCGATCAAAGTTGGGAATCTCTCACAACTGGTTAGAGACATAAAGGGAAAATCGCAGTCCAAAGAACAAAACCAGAAAAGGAGATATGCCTGGTTGAAGGATAAAGCGCCTGACGGCTCGAAGTTAAACGAGCCTGTTGCTGAGATCCTTATGGTGGGAGTAGCTGGTGATGATAACCCTTCCAAACGGAGCAAGCTGTCGACTACGGAGGGTACGGAGATTTGTTTCCCTCCAGGAGGAATGACACACTGTGGCCCAGTGGTAATCAAGGCTATAGTTGAAGATGTACGCGTCTGGAGAGTATACCTAGATGGAGGAAGTGCATGCGACTTCCTTTATGAGGATTGCTTCCTACGCATGCCCGATTCAATACGAAAAAGGCTGCAACCTGCATTAACTCCCCTAAAAGGGTTCTCAGGGAAATATCTTAGCCTTTGGGGCAACTTTGTTTGCGGGTATCCTTACGGCAAGGCCAGGTAGAAAGAGAAGAGCGGGTGACCTTCCTTGTGGTACGCTCTCAATCATCTTACAATGCCATTTAGGACGCCCGTCATTGGGAAAGCTGCAAGCTATTGTTTCCACAGGGCATGCAATGGTAAAGTTTCCCACCTCATGCAACGTCACAACCATTCCGACTGAGTGTCTGGAACAAGCGAAAGAATGTTCACAAGTGCAGAAAGTGGCAGATGAAAAGGGGGCAGGTAAGGAAGGGTTACAAGCCACAACTGGCGTGGTTGTCAATCAAGATTATCTAGAACAGACGGTTGCCGTAGGGGTTAATCTTCCTGAGGCTGTTAGAAGGGGAGTCGAAAATCTTTTAAGAAGGAACAAGGACGTCTTTGCCTGGACGCCAGACGACATGAAGGGGATTCCACGGATGCTGGAGATGGAGGAAGGAAGGGTAATCAAAACTACCCACTCCTTAAACATGGAACCCCAAGCAACTCCCGTTTGCCAAAACAAAACAAGGCGGTATGTGAAGAGGTCGCAAAATTTGTAGTGACTTGAATCTTAAGGGAGGTCAAATATCATACATGGGTCGCTAACCCTGTCATGGTCCACAAAGCCGATGGAAGTTGGAGGATGTGCATTGATTTTAAGGACCTTAACTAGGCGTGCCCCAAAGATTGTTACCCATTACCGAGATCGACTGGAAGGCGGAGTCTCTGGAAGGTATCCCTTTCAAGTGTTTCTTAGACGCTTGTAAATGGTATCACCAGATACAGATGGACGAGAAGGATGAAGACAAGACTGCATTCCGCACCAGCCAAGGTATCTTCTGTTACACCAAGATGCCTTTCGGCTTGAAAAACGCAAGGGCCACATATCAACGCCTAGTCGACCAGGTGTTTAAGGATAAGATCGGGAGGAACATTGAGGTATATGTGGACAACATGGTTATCAAGAGCAGGACAGAAGGATCTCTTCTAGGAGATATAGAGGACACGTTTCAGATTCTGAGGAAGGTTAATATGAAACTTAATCCCAAGAAGTGCACGTTCGGGGTAGAAGAAGGCCATTTCTTAGGGCACCTGATCACTAGGGACGCCATCAAAGCTAATCCGAAGAAGGCTCTTGCGATAGCAGATTTGGCACCTCCTACTATTGTCAAGGAAGTACAAAGTCTTAATGGTAATCTAGTAGCATTAAGTCGCTTCTTATCCAAAGCGGTTGAAAGATCTTTACCGTTCTTTAAGACACTTAAAGGCACGTTGGAAAAAGCGGTTTCAAATGGACAAACGAAGCAGATAACACCTTCAAGGAGATGAAGAAGGTAATAACGGAGCTTCCCTCGATCACCGCACCCATTTCTGGCGAGGAGATGATCATGTATTTGGCCTCATCCGATGAAACTAGAAGTGCCGTCTTGCTAGCTGAAAGGGATAAAAGACAGATGCCAATATATTTCGTGAGCAGGACGTTGCAAGGGCCTGAGTTGAATTACCCACCTCTTGAGAAGTTATCCCTAGCTTTGGTCAATGCTGCCAGAAAGCTGAGGCGTTAATTTCCAAGCCCACACGGTGGTAATTTTGACAGACCAGCCGATCAGGCAGGTCCTTTTGAAACCCGAGATGTCAGGTAGACTTGCAAAATGGGCGATTGAGCTGGGAGAGCATAATATTGAGTTCCGACCTAGATCTGCTTATAAGGGGCAAATTCTGACCGACTTCTTGGCTGAGACGAGTACGCTACTACCCGCGGCAACAACAACGAAAGGCATGAGCACCTAGAGTTTGTACACTGATGGACATCTGGGTCAGAAGGTTCAGGAGCCGGTCTGATTCTAACGGATCCCTAGGGAAAAGAGCACACGTATGCTCTCCGTTTCAACTTTACCGCTTCCAACAACGAAGCTGAATATGAAACCTTACTAGCTGGCCTACGCATGGCTTCCTTTTTGGTGGTGGAGGACCTGTAGGTGCACATTGATCCCACTCATGTGGTTAACTATATCGATGTTTCAACTAGTAATTAACTGAAAATCCTTGCAGGTATATGCAGATTCCCAGTTGGTGGCCAATCAGGTCAATGGGTCATTTGAAGCAAGGGACAAAACAATGATAGATTATCTAGCGGAGGCTAGATGCCTCATGGCAGGTTTTGCTAGTTGCCGGATATCTCAGCTATCGCGAGGTAAGAACAAGAAGGCGGATGTTTTAAGCAAATTGGTAACTTAAACTTTTGCCCATCTCACCAAAAAGGTTCTTGTAGAAGTACTCGAAGAAAGCTCCATAGCGGCTAAGCGAGTCATGGAAATTCACGAAGCAGATCCTACCTGGATGACACCTATCTACTAGAATATACTAAGTGAAACATTTCCTGAAGACGAAAAGGAGGCAAGGAAGGCACGAGTCAAGGCACCTCGCTTCACCATCAAAGATAATATCATGTACCGCATGTCGTACCCAGGCCCCTGGTTCAGAGGGGCAGGAACTGGGATCCACCATGGCTTGATCAGAGGCAGCATCGACGCTATCACCTTTACTGGAGGAGGACCAGGCAGAAAGGTGACCCAAAGGGGTCAAGGAACCCTCTGGGGCCGCCTAGCCTGGCCTCAAACTCTCCGCGTCGGAGCGATTCACATTGGTAGCCTCAAACCCCTCTAAATCATCGGAAGACAAGTACTCTAGCACGCTCATAACTGCAAAAAAAGGTGCAAACAAACAAAATAAGGAAAGATTTAGAAAACCCAAAGGGACGGATAGTCAAGTGATTTATAGCAAAAAGAAGGCCCTACCAATTCCCCCCTTCGATAACACGGGAAGGGTATTAGAATCTCCCCAACGGGGGTTCATCCCTAAAAGAGCAAGCACGGGGTCAGGGTAAGTTCTTAATTTAAAGCTTTGACGGGCAAGCAGGGCGAGGAGATCGACGTCCAAATATCTAGCTTCAGGAGGACACGTTAACGAATGAGGACGACCTCCTGCTTTCCACACTAACAAATCCTTATCGCTAGAAGGAACAATGATGTCATCCACCCAAAAGAATAGGCTGCGCCATTCACGCAACCCTTGAGGGGGATCGGTGAATACGTCAAGCATTGGGGCTTTTTGTCTCTCGAAGTTAAACCAATCTTTCAAGCAAGTCAAATTAAAGAAATATCAGAACAGGGGAATGGAAGGAATAACCCCAAGAGCTTTACAAGCCGCTTCAAAGACAGTTATGTGTAAAACAGCTAGAGGCGATACTTGCCCCGGATGGGTCTCGTAGTGTTTCAGCAAGGATAAATAAAAAGGAAAAAGGGGCAGCCTAAGATTACCAACGGAGAATTGCTTGGTGTATAAAGCTATTTTGCCCTCAGGGGGACTAAGGGCTACCATCCGGCGATTGGGAAGCTGGGGATGGAACTCCCTAGGGATTCCGTCTTCTGCTAAGAACACTTTGAACTCAGCGTTGGATAAGGTGCAGGGCACCTTATCGGCCGAAGGGGCCGTGGACATGATGAGAAGAAAATAAAGAGAAAAGGGGAAACAAGGAAGAGTGCCTAACCTGGGGGAAGAAGATTCGCTGGAGAAAAAACCAAATAAAGTGCGCTGAAATGAGGGTAAGGTTTCAGGAAAGGAAGAAGGTGGATAATAGGGAGAAAATTTTGAAATTGTATAACTTCCGAGTTTAATTCGGGTAGTGGTGAGAGAGGCGGGAACGGTTAGGACACGTGTCCTCTCCCTACCCGTTCCGCTTCTAACCGGCAGGAAGATGTGACAGTTCTAAAATGCGCCACGCGCGCGTGGAGCGTCGCGCCATCATAGCCTTCATTAATTGGCAATGACGCCAACCTCTGAAGCTGTCCCATCGGCAATCACTAGTCACACCACATTTAATAAACTTTTCCTTTCATCCCAAAATAGACAAGTAAAGGAATGTTAAAAGGTCCGCAATTACGAAGGATCAAAGCCCAGTCGAGTTTTCCTGATACCCTATCCCATATTGTTCAACCTCCTTGCCTGGAATACTCCAGGCATTAGGTGATCTAGCCTCCTCGCCTGGAATACCCCAGGCGTCAGGTGATCTAACCCCCTCGCCTGGAATACCCCAGGCGTTAGGTAATTTAACCACCTCATATGGAATACCCAGGCGTTAGGTTATCTAACTGCCTTGCCTGGAATACCCCAGGCATTGAGCGATTTAATTGCCTCACTGGGAATACCTCAAATAACCAGTGGCTAGACCGTCTCCCTTGTTCTGAACTGGCATTGAGCTTTTAAAAGTTCTAGCCAAAACTATATCTTTTCACTAGAACTTCGGGGACTTGATTACATAGGTCCGATCCCATGTGTGCATTTGCCGGCCCAAAGAGCCCATCTTACTCCTCTTAGGATGCCTCAAGCCCATACCCAGGTCCAGGGTCACTCGCTTGACCCATGGATGTATCCAGGACCGACAAACGTGGGTCTTGCAGGAAGATCCTGTCGGAAAAAAGCATTGTGCAGACGAGCGCACGAAAAGAAGGCATTTCATTGGTCCGTCAGGTGCTAGGGAAGGTAACTCCGTGCACGACCCAGGCAGCCAATAGGAATCCTTCTAGCAGGCGCCTCGTCCCGTGAGGGAGATGTATATATAGAGAAACATTCCGTCTGAAGAAGGTTAATGCTCATTTACACCCTCTTTATACTCTCTCAATTAACACCTCCATTATGCTAGCTGACTTAGGCATCGGAGTGTCAACGCAGGGACCCCCTGCATTGACACTAATCGTAGTCTTTCTCTTCTTCCCTTTGTTTCAGGCGCATAAACTTCATCAAGAACCACCTGGAAGCAATCTTAAGCCTTTTACTGCCCTAACCATTTATTATTGATTGTCAGACGCACAAACAAACATGATGAACATAAAATATCTTTACACACTTTTTTTCCACAAGAATTGATGAAGAAAGTCACAAACTATGCAGGAGACAAAGTCGACAGTATAGATAGTTAAGTAGTTACCAATAACCCAATTTAAGGGGTGTTAATAATTAAGTTTTGAGCTTGTTAATGAGTTTTGCAAACAAAATACATATCATTTGCCGTTGTTTTATACAAAAAAATAAAAAATTGTATACTTTTAGGATCTTCAATCGTCACTTTAAAGAAATGTTAATGTTGAAAAAACCCGATCAATGTTTCATATTTTCTCAATTAAGTCCTTAAACTTTTTTTTTTCCCAATTGTTTAAGCCATTAAGTTATGTTTGTTTTATTCAAAAGTATATATTTTGATTGGTTACTGCATTAGCTGGTAAAAAACACTGATAAAACAAAACGTTTAAGAACTTAATCGCTAAAATATGAAAAGATTGTGAGTTTTTTCCAACATTAATCAAGTAAAAAAAAATTAATGGTACATATTTTGTAAGCGGTCAAATAGATTAAATATACACTTTTGAATAAAATAAGAGTTAATATAGAAAAAACCCAACCGACATTTCTTATTTTCTCAATTAAATCCCCAAACTTTTTTTTTTCAATTATTTAAGTTCCTCAACTATGTTTGTCTATTCAAAAGTATATATATTTTTAGTGGCTACTAGATTAGCAGCTAAAAATGAAGTAATAAAATAAAAAATTTAGGGAATTAATCGCTAAAATATAAAAGGAGGGTTGGTTTTATACAACATTAATCATGTAAATAACTAAGGTCACTTGTTTGGTAACCGGTCAAATATACACTTTTAAATAAGAAAAAAATAATTTAGAGACTTAAATAATAAGAAAAAAGTTTAGGATATAATCAAGAAAATGAAGAAAATTGATAGAATTTTCTTTGACATTAACCCTTTAAAAGAATATCTTTGATCATGCTTTTATAAATTATGGTTTTCATAACCTTTTTTTAAAAACCTAAATTAAGCAAGTTCAAACATCTTAAATGTAATTAATGTGATATTTCAAAATTTTGGTACATCTTGATGACACGTGTATGGATGTTAAATGTAGAGTTGTTCACGGACGGTTAACCGAACCGAATTTGGGTTCCAGACGGTTAACCGAAAAAACCAGTTCGCCAAAAGCTAAACCTAAATCGAAATTCCCGGTTAACCGGTTTTCGGTTAACCTGGTTTTTCGGTTTGGTTTTCATGTTAACCGATTAACTGTTATACAATAATTTTTTTTAACAAAGTCTATAATTAATTCTTAATCCGACACAATACAATACGAAACTACTAGTTTCAACATCTCAATAGAGTTCATTAGTCCAAAAGTTTCATCATAAGAAAGTGGAATTAAGTCTTCAAAACATAATCAAATGAAATAAATAAAAGTAAATGACAAATAACATCATTCTCTCGGGTCTTGGCATCTTCTACTTCAAAGTTCAAATGTCTTCCGTCATCGTGAAAGATTCATCAATTTCAATTGTTGGTTGCTCCGATGTCAAATTCTTCATACCTACAATTTAAAGAAAAAAAATGTAATTTTAGTCGTAAGTTAAGTAACTTAGTATTTAGTATACATAATATTATAAACAATGAAAAAAAAACTTGCCTTCCTCTAATTCTTCCAATTCAAGGAAACATTCTTCTATTATTAGACGTCCTTGTGAAGTTCGTAACCAATCTTGAGTACAAATAAGAGCTTTCCCATCCTTGTAGTTAAAGAAGTACGAAATGAATCAAGAACACGACCACCGGTGCTAAAAGCGGACTCCGAAGCAACCGTAGAAATCGGTACTGCAAGCACATGTCGAGCTATCCTACAAAGAATGGGATACCTCTTTTGTTGATCCTTCCACCATTGCAAGATATCAAACATGAATCCACTTGCTCACACTCATCTTGTAAATATTTCTCCAACTCAGGGCCGACAAAAAAATTTAATATGTTAATATAGTCCAGCAGTCAGTATTTATGTTATATGTGTTTTGCGCGATAAAAATCATAGATAATGTGTTGGTCAGCTGGTAGTCATCTCACCTTGGAACTCTAATGACATGGGTTCAATTCCCATTGTGTGCATTTTATTTTATTTTATTTATATCTCATCACTATCACTTGGATTTTCATCTACAGATATTGTTTATTTGCTTTATATCAATATACAATCCATCAAATTCAATATTCATACTTTTGTTTTTCAATGAGTTTGATTTTTTTATTTTTGTTTATCACGTGGTTTATGTTATTTATTATACTATTATTAAAAATACTAATGAGATATGTATTTATTTCTTGAGATGTTATATATTTTTGACACATATGTTACTATTTATATTATGAATCATTTAAAATTTAAACTTCTTTTTCAAATTACTAATAAAATATAATTTAATATTGTATGCATTTTTTTACCCAATTTATAATCATACGATGTTAATATTAATTTTTTTTTTTTTGCGGTTTTTTGGATTGAGGAAAAATCCAGAGAAGCACCGTGAAACCATTACACAATGACAAATTGTGAAGTTTTTAAATACATGACATTGACAATAGTGCAACAAAATCAATATTATTTATTTGTAACATTTTTATACGAATATTGCTTATATATAGAGGCCTTTTTTAAGTATATGCCACAGGCCTAAAAATGATAGGACCGGACCGGCACTGCTCCAACTCATTTTTCTTCTCACAATTCTCAAGTTCCCTTTGCCATCTTATAGCTCATACTCAAAAGTTTTTGAACATCCAACACATCCCCACTTCTTTCCCTTTCATCATAATGAGAATCACTCATTGAAAAAGCGCAACCCGATGCTTCCGTTTTCTTTTTTTGTTGAGGCATAGAAGAAGCATAATATTCAAACAAAGATCGCAAAGTAAGTTTAATCTTTGATATCAACATCTTAGCATTTTCCTCATCATAAGAAGACTTGACAACCCAATTAACATAATCCAATTTATGCATTGGACCAAGAACTAAAGCAATAAATAGCAAAATATTGATATTATCAACATTAGACCAATACTTATCATATTTGACCTTCATGTGATTTGCCATCTTCTTAATGTTGGCATCCCCATTTTCACAATAAGTTGAAATCAAGTATCCAACACCGAAACCGCATTCCAATCATCATCATTTGGTGCACCTCCATACTTTCCAAGCTCTTTAACACAAGGATCTAACATATCTAACGGCGGCACGAACTTGTTTTACGGAAGTGGCAAGGTCATGTAATCCTTCTTTAACAATCAAATTCAAAATATAAGCGGCACACCTCATATGCAAATATTTACTATCTAACACACCTCCCCCCCAATGATTGATTCTTCTTTTTAAATATTGAACGGCCACATCATTTGAACTTGCATTGTCTACCGTCAAAGTTAAAATTCTTTTAATATCTCATTCAATCAAACACTTTTCAACCACTCTACCAATTAGTTCTCCACTATGACCGGCAATTGGACAAAAATAATTATCCTTTTATGAAAGTTCCAATCATCGTCAATGAAATGTGCCGTAAGGCACATATAACTTATGTTTTGACCGGAAGTCCAAGTGTCGATAGTGAGACTAACTCTAGAACACAAATTCTTGAAACAAGTTTTCAGTTCCTTCCTTTCATCGATAAATAGATCATAACAATCTCTAGTGATGGTTGAACGTGAAGGGACATTAAATTGAGGACACAAAACTTTGCATAGGTAACCTAATCCTTCACATTCAACAAAAATAAACGGTAACTCATCAACAATAATCATTCTTGCAACCGCTTTCCTTGCAATATCTTGATCAAACACCCATAACCTAAGGTCACTCATTCCTTCAACTGTTTTTCCATCAATTGTAACATCTTGAGCTTCAAAAGTAAGGATCTTTTGTTTTTTATTTAGATTAGCCGCAAAAAGCTTGCATCTTTCAGTGTGGTTTTCTAAAACACTTGTTCCATTTTTTGACAAATAACGCACTGCCTTCTTATAATACTTGCAGTCAAAGTAATCCGGCTTATCTATTTTCTCAAAATACTCCCAATAAATTGACTTTTTCTTTTTATCAACAGGAAGAGACTCACTTACATCGGGTACAGATTCCTCCCTTCTTTTCAAAGTGTTTGATGTTTTAGTGAAGTCCTCCATATTGATTTCCTCAACATCTTCATTAGAATCTTGGCTTAAAATGACACCATCATCCATATCGTTGTTGCCAAAGCTAGACATTGAGTAAATGAGTATCTTGTAAATAAATTAATTAATAACTATTATTGAAGTTCAAAATACAAATCACTAAATCAGTAAGTTATTCAAGATTTCAAGTAACATTAAAGTAATTTAACTACTAAATCAGTAAGTTATTCAAGATTTCAAGTAACATTAAAGTAATTTAACTACTAAATCAGTAATTTATTCAATATCTCAAGTAGAAATAGTTAAAATAACAACCATAAGAGTGTAAGCAGTAGCCAACAACTTACTGGAATCGATGCTGAAGATGAAGCTGTGAACAACAAGTAAACAACAGCGTGGAATCAAAGATGAAGGAAGATGAAGGAGACTGGAGGAAGATGAACAGCGTGGAAGCCGTGAACGAGGCTGGAGCTGTGAAATCGCAGATGGAGGAAGATGAAGGAGGCTGGAGGAAGATGAACTGATGAAGCCGTGAACGATTGAGCGAGGGCGAGGCTGCTGCGGTGCTGCCTGCTGTTGGAATCGTAGATGCATATGAGGGAATTAGGTCAAAATTGCAAATGCCTGCTGGAATCGAATGTTGGCCTTTCTTTGTTTGGGCTCTCTCTCAGATATTTAAGTTTTAACTCAATTTTGGACAAGTATTATGTATAACTATATATAAAATAAAAAAATCGGTTTTTTGGTTAACCGTCCGAAGCCAAAAGCTGAACTGTAAGCGAACCGAGAAACCGAAGATTTTTCTGGTTCGGTTAACCGAACCAAGATATTCGAAAAAATACAGTACGGTTTACCTGTTTTTCGAGACAGTTTTGCCGGTTTCGGAAATTTCTGAACTCCCCTAGTTAAATGTACATGACTACTTCCCATTTGCAATTCTCGGAGTTCAACTATTTTAGTGATAAATTTAGTCGGTGGCTGATATTTATGATAATATATTGTAGGGATATTTGTGCAAAAAACATTTAAGTTGGATCATTTTTATGATTAAACCTCCAACCATTATTCATTGTACAAAAAACCCCCAACCGGCAAAATCTCATGGAATTAGGATATTACCGATTGAAACCGATTGAAAGTCACATGCCACCGTCGACAGGTTATCAGTGACCACCGGAATTTTGACGAAAAAGTAAACTCCAACTAAAAAAACATAGATTTTAACAAAAATATATATGAGTAATAAAACACAGACAAGTGGGTTCGCTGAAAAGAAGGTTCGTCAGAGACGAATTGTTGGTCAACAGATTTCAACCGGTTCATCAGGTTGAAAGTCATATTTTTGAAAAAAAAAACGTCATATTGATAAATTTTAGTCAGTTTGGTGTTTTTGTGCAATAAAAAATGATTGGGAGTTTTAATCCCAAAAATAGTCCATCTTGAGGTTTTTTGCACAAATATTCCTATATTGTATGTTTTTCCCCTATTTTAACTATTTTTTTAAAATGTTTTATGATAAATATAAAAAACAAGAGTATATATGGAAGAATTATGCAAAAATACTTACTTTGTACTTTGATGAAATCTCTTTACCAAAAATGTTGCTTTAAAAGTCTTAATTAAGTTCCTAAATCTTGTAAAATTCATTTTGTTTACAAAATAGTTAATGCACAATCATTTTGATGATATGACCTTTTTAATTTGTTGTTGTTGTCGCTATTATTGTTATTGTCGTCGTCATGGATGTTGATAATGTTGTTGTTTTTATCGTAGTCGTGTCTTAAGAATAACCGACGACCTTCATTTCTCGAAAGTATAATTTTGTAATGCCATAAAGCTTTGTGAAAGTTCCAAGGCACAAAGCCCATATGCCGTTAGTTAACTTCATATGCATAATAAGGTTCTAAGTTTTCCTAAAAGATGACATTCTAGCATCTCTGTAATGGTTTTGAAGAAGGTGAAAAGTTCAATCATTGTTGCAACTATTCATTTGTCACTCTATCCTTAGACTTTTGGACCCAATCGGACTCGTTGATTATAGACCCATTAGCCTCGTTGGATGTCTAAACAATATTTTAACTGTAGAAAGACTAAAAAAAGTGATTGATAACTAGATGATTGAAGGAGATACCCAAAATGCATTTGTAGGTGGCAGGAATATGTTGGAATTAATCATGAAAAATGTGTTTTTCATGGGTTTTTGATGAAATTTAATTATACATAAAAGTGAAATATATAATTATTTTATAGGTTTGTGTTCTCCTTGAAAAGAGCTTCACAATGATATAAATAACATTCAAAACGGACTTGAGCTAAATGAAATATGGATGCTCAAAAATTTGGTGTTTGAGAATGAGAAAAACTCATTATGGGAGACAACGTTGTCCCACATAGGAAGGGAGAAGAAACCTAAGTGGGTTTATAAAGAGGTGTCCTTTACATGCATGACAAGTTTATAAGGGGTGCAAATCATGGTTCGAATAGTAGGTTTGTTGGTTGCTGAACTTTTAGTGAGCAGATCAACCGGTCCTAGATCATATATCATCGAACATGCTGAAAGATTGGTCCCAAAGTCGCTCGCTGAAGATTGTGGGTCACTGGAAGTATTCAAGTACCCTAGAGGTTGTTCATTTTTCACTGGAATTATTAACTCTTTTATTACAATTAACCTTACGAATTGTTTTGTTTTCTCTTTTCTTCTATAAGTTAATAGAAGAAGTTAACACCAATTAGAATTACGATATTTTTCTAAATATTATACACACTTTTGAGAGCAAAGTTGTTGCAACTTTCCAGATCGAAGAACACTCAACATTTCACACAAATTTTCAGGCAAGTTGGTTAATTCCGGCAGTACACACTGCTTAGGCTGTTGTACACTTTGAAAAAACCTCGAATATATTTTAAGGGAATCGTGTTAAACACGAGCTTTAGTCTTGTTTCTTTTCACGTATTGTAATTTAATTTTTATCAAGTAATTTCAATATTGTAATTTTCATTTTTCTATTGTAATTTAATTTTCAGAATTATTCTTATTTCTTATAATTGATATCGTGCTATTTATTCCTATAGAATGTTCTTGAGGGTGTGTTGATAACGGTGGAGAAATTGGATCTTTTAAAGAAATGCTAGAAGATAGGTTCAATTTATAAAGGGGACTTCAAAAGGCTTTCGGCTGTGTCTGTGTGGATTGGAGCTTTCTGGATGCAATGTGAGACATGATAGAGTTATGGTCTCACATTTACAATCTACAGATGATCCAATCTTTTTAAGAGAGTAGTATGATTCATATGCAGCCTCCCTAGTGGTAATCCTTAAAGGTACTGAACTTGCTTCGGGTCTAAAGTTAATATAAACAAGAGTGTCTTCTATGATTATGATGTTCCTTACAATGATGTTTAAGTTGCAAGAAGTTTGAAATGATCTGGGACTACTGAATGAAAAGCGTATGACCGAGGTGGAAAGTTGGTAATCAGTAGTCGATAAAGTGAAGAAAAAACTCTCGGGATGGGTGTTCAAAAAATTCTAAAACCAAAAAACCAATATGAAAAACCGTTTTGAATTTGAGGTTAACCGAACTTGATATTTCTATTATTTTTCAGTTTGGTTAACTGAACCGGAAAAAACCTTCGGTTTCAGTTTCGGTTTCATTAGGTTCATGATTTTGGTGACGGACGGAACCGAAATACATTTAATTTTATATACTTTAGCTTTTATGCTTATAAATATTAACATTTATCCAACACTTATTTATTATTTTAAATTATTTATTAGTCTACATTAATTTTTAAATCCAGAACAAGAAAAACTACACTAGAACCATTTAATTTAGAAAGATTATAAAATAGTTTTCTTGGTTTCTATTAGATTTCTTAAAGATAATGTTCAATATTTTAAAGATATTATATGGACAATTTATATTTTTATTCTTCGCTTTTATTATCTTGGATATTCGAAGTTTATAGAAATAATTGTTGCAGTTTTTTAATTTAAAAATTAATTTATTAAATAAAAATTGTCCGAATAACCAAACCGAAAAATTTCGGTTAACCAGTTTTTGGGTTTAGGTTCACGAAATCCTTGAACCGGTATCTCCGGTTAACCAGCCAAAATGTAAATTTCGGTTTGGTTAACCATCTATGAATACTAACAATAATGTTTAAGTGGTTGCAAGAAGTTTGAAATGACTCGAGACTACTGATTAAAAGGCGTATGAGCAAGGTGGAAAGTTGGGAACCAGTAGTCGATAAAGTGAAGAAAAAACTCTTGGTGCCTAGGTAAACTGATACCTTTTGGTGGCAGGCTCACACTCGAAAATCTGACTAGAAGTCTTCCATTGTATCATTTCTCTCTCTTTCGTGCTCAAGCTTGATCATCAATACTCTTAAGGGTCTTAGATAGTTCTCCTATTACGAGGGACTGACTCACAAAAGAAAGAAAATTGGTTGGATAAAATAGAACTCATCTTTAGAAAGCTTCTTGTAGGGGCGGCTTTAAGGCTTGAAGTGAGGGTACTACAAGAAAATAGTCTTTTTGTGATGACAAAAGTCGTCGCGAAAGATCACAAAGTCGGCTAACGCTATTTTGCGACGACTACCGTCGCAAAAAGCTATTTATTTATTTAATTATTATAATTTTTCTGTTTTTTCAATAGGATTTACATATTTGTAAATCCCTACGAATACAAAATTGCTGCTATATTTACAAAACCAAATGATCACTAAACAAATGCAATACCATTAAACTAAAACATATCATATCCACCAAATAAATTGCCTGAAAGTCGATACAACACAAATTTACATACCAAAATGTATTAAAACCAACCAAATGCAACAAGTTCCAAAAAATACAAAAACACACACACACATATGTGTATATATATATATATACATATATATATATATATATATATATATATATATATATATATATCTCTGTGTGTGTGTGTATGTATGTATGTATGTATGTCTGTGTGTGTGTATACCTACTCATCGTTCTCGTCAAATATTGGAGAGACTTCCTAGATTTTTCTTGCCAATCAAAGCAACCCACTTTGTAAATCGGTTATTCCATTTTTTGTTGTTTTTACGCACAAAATCTTGAACTTGTTAATTTGTCGAAGGTTGCGATGAAGATATGGTCGATGATGAAGACAACATCATTGCACGAGCTTTCTTCAGCTTTTGGTCACGTCCAATATTATGATCGTGTCTGGCCCCGGACACCTCATACCAAAATCAATATGGTAATAGATTTAATATATATTTATTATTCAATATGCATGTAAATAAAATGTAGATATATTATAGTCGAAGCAATTTTTTGCTCGTTAACCGAAGCAGAAGATGAGGATGGACTAATCTTTTCGGCATCCAATCTCTCCTGTAACACGTCTATGTAACACGTCTATGTATATTTCAATCGGTTCATAATAGGTTGCTACAACACATTTATACTTGTATTTGCCGATTAATTGGTCGATATGGGTCATAATAAGTTAGTATGAAGAGTTTTTACTTACAATTCATATTAATAGGTCGGTATGAGACATAATTACTTCTATCAGGGCATAATAAGTTGCTATACACATATATACTTGTATTTGCCGATTAATCGATCGATATGTCTCATAACAAGTTAGTATGAAACATTAATACTTATAATTCATGCTAAATTAGCGGTATGAGACATAATTACTTCTATCGAGTCATAATAGGTTGCTATAACACATGTATACTTGTATTTGCCGATTAAGTGGTCGATATGGGTCGTAATAAGTTAGTATGAAGCATTTATATAACTAACAATTATCATTGTGAAACACACCGTTTTGGTGCTTTCACAATGAGTCCCTGTGATTTTCTAAAATTTACCAAATGGTCCCTGTGATTTAAAGTCAATTACAGAATGGTCCCTATTGTTTGTAACTTTTTAATTTTTAAATGTTTATTTAAGAATTAATTGTAAAAGGTCCTTATGTTTTGTATTAACTTCTAATTTTTGGTTTTGACTTTTAATTAAACAAAATCGGTCATTATTATCAAGATTTAAATTCAAGATTGGTTCCTTATCTATTAACTTTAATTAAAATATCTATTTTGTCATTATTTATACTTTTGACCCTTCTAATTAAAATTTAGTAACACCTCCTTATTATAATAAAACAAATAAATAAAAAAATATCATAAAAATATTCATACTTTTAATCATTTAGAAAAAAAATTCAATAAAAAAATACCTACACTTATATATTTGATCAAATTTTGATTAAAAATTTAAATATTGAAAATTTATTGCTTCCATCTCAACTTGAAGAATTAAATAACCATGATATATTTTCTTTTGTTTTCTGGTTTTTAATCTTTTCTCATAAGATGCATATAAAATATCAGATTCTGTCATTCATAATTTTTGTGTAAAAAAAAGAGGTTTAACATGAAAAGAAAACAAACATGTTTTTTTATGATTATGCGGTATAGTCTCTCCATGTTATTTTTTACCAATAAAATTCTCAAGTTATTTTTCAGGGAAATTTTTTTGCCAAAAAAGTCATTAAGTTTGAGGGCTTTTCATGGGAAAAATATAATCATGTTGGTTTTTCTGTGAAAATACTGGACTGATTATGAAAAGAAAAAATAATTTTTTATAGAAAATCAGAAAGAAAAAATAAACTAAGGACTTTATTAGGAAAAAATAACATGGAGAGACAAAACCACATAATACATGAAAATATGTTGTTTTGTTCATATAAAACCCTAAAAAATAATATACTTTAAACATTATCAATTGAGAAACCAAATTCGTAAAAAAAAACATGGAGCCCATTAATGCTTAAATACACTAATGCATTGACGTTGTTGTCATCATTAAACATTTTCAATTTCTTAAAATCATATTTTACCTTAAATGATAAAAAAAAATATATTCATGACGGATACTCGCAGCAACGCGCGGATAACCACAACACTAGTTTATATTATAATTCATGTCAAATTAGCGATATGAGACAAAATTACTTCTATCGGGTCATAATAGATTGCTATATATAACACACGTATACTTGTCTTTGCCGATTAATGGGTCATAATAAGTTAGTATGAAGCATTTATTCTTCAAATTCATGCTAATAAGTCGGTATGAGACATAATTATATCTATCGGGTCATAATAGGTTGATATAACACATTTATACTTGTATTTGTTGATTGAAGGGTTGATATTGGTCACATTTATAATAGGTTGTACGTTTACTTACCCAGGTAAGTCTTGCTTTCTCGTTCGCCCACCCTCGATTTTCCCTATGATGCATATCGCGTCAGTCGTCAACAATCCCTGGTACTTCTTTTGTTATAAAAAAATTACATATTATTAGTAGTTTATAACAGATAACATACTGAAAACATCTAAGATATAACAAAGTTTAAGCATTTGACCTTCTTGTGACGTGCATTAATGTAGGGATGAGCTCCCATGATAGTTTGAATATTTTGATTGTTTTATATTTGCAGAATTTGTTTGGGACCGACTCTGCCACTTTGGATCTAAGGATCTAAGAAAATATAATCAATCAGTTTATTCCATGTCGGCTCCATCAAAGGTCAATGTGGATTTACCATAGCATTTTGGAGTTCCTCATAACCGCCATGCATTAAAAAATGTTCCTTATACCGGTACTTGCTATCACCATGGCGGTCGGGGTACTGACGATCCATCGATTGAAGAATCTACTCATAATCCGGCGCATTGGACTGCAGACCAAAATATGACTATAAAAAGCAAATAAATTTCATCAAACACTAAAATATTAAACTAATTGAAAACAATATATGATATATAAATTATCTCATCACTGTATATTCTTCAAACACTATATATTAAACTAATCTACCTGAATATGCAGAAGTACTTTGGTACTTTCTTCAAAAGGAACTTGCTCCCAACTTAGACACTTAGACGGGATGATATTATGAACCAAATTGCTTATTAAAGTCACCAACATAGAAGCATAATCCTCAATTGGTTTGTATGTTTCTTCTATCGAGCGGTCAAAATCCATAGTTAGAGGCCGCATCCCATTTTTTTTGCCAAAGCCGCCTCAAGATTCTTTCCAACAACGATTCCTCTTCTCAGGTGGGTAGCTTGACATACAAATTAAATTATACCATATAGGACTTTAAGGAAAACAAAATTAAAAGCTAAAAAAACTTACATGACTGACATGGTGCAACTATCCTACTTGGGCCCCGATGGGAAGGATCATAGCCACAATCTCCGTCATGTCTACGTGCAACTGCAACACACATAACACACACACACACAGATATATATATATATATATATATATATATATATATATATATATATATATATAATGAGAAATAAAAGTAAAATAATTGAATTAAAACAATATGTGCACAATACTAAGGTACTTAAAAAAACTCAAATCGAAAACAAATTACAACAACTGAACTTGTAACATGGCACATTTTCTCACCCTGTCATTTTTTTATTTTTATTTGTTTTGCAAATTACAACAAATCAATCAATTTTTAAGTTGATTTTTGACCATATTAATTAGACCTGTCAATTATTTCTTTTTATACAAAACAGACATATTCAATCCTATTCAACGGATAATGTGGTTGAAGTTGATGAACATATTAAAAGGTCCAACAGTATTTTTGGGACCATTTGACATGTGACATACACATTCAAAATGTATGTATTATGCCATAAGTAAAACATTTGTCTTCAAAATACAAACTTATGAAAATGATTATCATTGTGTCAAAAGGTTTCGTAACCAAACAATTTTATGTAATTTTTTTTGGATTAATATAATTTTATGAAAATATCAATTTTTAAGTTACTTTACTATTTGTGTGTTCACTATAAGAAAAGTGTCTATTAGTGACAGACATTTTTCCTGACAGATAATAAACGTGTCATGATATGTCTAGTGTCACGTACTAAAAAGATCGAGTAGGTTTAGAAATACCTTTTACCTGCACTTATATTATATTATACGTCAAACAAACTTATAAAGATAAAATTTAATATAATTATAAATCTGATTGTATATGTTTCTTAAGATCAAGTTGAAAATATTTAAATCTAAAATTAAACATACATAAAAAAAATTTAATTTTCAATATATATATATATATATATATATATATATATATATATATATATATATATATATATATATATATATATATATATATATATATATATATATATATATAGAGGGAGGTTCAATTGAGAACTTTTATGCATCGAGGTACAAAAGAACCATTATCAACCATTAGATCAAAAAATTGTATGGATTAGATTAATGGCAAAAGGGTAAATAGTTGGACAATTTTATGCAACTTGTGCATTATAGGAACAAACAAGGAAGGGCATTTTGGGGAATGTGCATACCTCATTAAATTTAATATTTCAACAAATAATCAAATAATAAATGCCAACTAAATTCAATTGATACATTTCCAAATTTAACAAAAATTACACAAATTCAAAAAAAAGATGATGGATATCGATACATTTGATCGTTAATCTTGTTAGTCTATGCATCATGTTAAAAAAAGACGCATTTAACAAAAAAAAAATACAAAAATTCATTTATGCATCGTGTTCAACTTGTTCATCATTCTTTTATGCATCGTGTTTGTCGTTCATATTCTTCATTGAGCTATGCATCATGTTCAACTTGTTCATCATTCATCTATGCATCGTCATTGTTCATCGTCCATTTATGCATCATCATTTTTTGTTGTTCATCGTTCATCATCCATCGATGCATTGTCATTGTTCATCATCATCTATGCATTATCATTATTCATCGTTCATCATCCATCTATGCATCATGTTCTCCATTATTATCATCGGTTACCTCTCTTGTTCATGTTCATCATCATCGTTGTTCATCGTTATTCTTCGTCTTCAAATCATCATCACTAAGAAAATCGTGAAGAACACGATTAGAGTTAGAGAGAGAGAGAGAGAGAGAGAGAGAAATGAGGAGGAAGGAATGTAGTTAATATGAGATTTTAATTCAAAGTGTAACTCCTAATTATCATTTAATGATTTTTAGAAGTAAATTAATTATCATGTCTTTAGTTTTCCCTAAATGCCCTTTGTGCACCCTTGGTGGATTATCCAATGCACAAAAGTGCCTCGAGGTGCCCCGATGCATAAAAGTTCTCAATTGAACCTCAATCTATATATATATATATATATATATATATATATATATATATATATATATATATATATATATATATGATTTAAGTTCCATGGAGTCCCATATTAGAGTGGAGTCATGGAGTCCATATTAAATGTACATGTTCATTACAATAAAATATTTTATTTCATGCAAAAATGTAATATATAAATGTTCAAAAGTGTATTAGTGTTGAACAATTCACATAATTTGAAGTTCATTACGATAAAAATGTTATATTTCATGCAAAAATACAATATGCACATGTTCAAAGTGCATCATCAGATCACATGTGCATATTGTTTAAATATTATAATTTTGCATGATATAGAAATTTTTTTTATCGTTATAACTTCAAATGATGTGAACTCGTCAATTGTAATGCACTTTTGAACATATGTATATTAAAGTTTTGTATATAATAAAACATTTTATTGTAATGAACATGTACATTTAATATGGGACTCCATGACTCCACTCTAATATGGGACTCCATGAAACTTAACCCATATATATACACACACACACACACACACACACACACACACACACATATATATATATATATATATATATATATATATATATATATGTGTGTGTGTGTGTGTGTGTATGTGTGTGTATATATATATATATATATATATATATATATATATATATATATATATATATACACACACACACATAGGGTTGGGATCATTGCAGAACCTTAATTTAGTGCAGAACTATAGAACCAATCTAAATCATTGGATTATAATATAACACTAGGGATAAGATGGTAATTATGCAATTAACATTGAATTAATAGTAGCCTACCAAGTTTGACTGCCCATTTTGACCATTTTTGATTCTTTTAATATCGAAAGTACATGTAGTGTTGAATGTATGCTATAAACTGTAATTCGACATTGAATGATCTCTATATAATATATTGAATGGAGGTCTAGGTAAAAAAAAATTTACGAAAAATAAACACGTAAAATTTTTTGAAAAAAATATATCATTACTATTCTTATTAAATCTACCAACTTTTGACTACTAATTTTGACCATTATTTTGGTTCTGTTAATTTTGAATATACATGCAGCGTTGCATCGACGTTGGATATACGACATCAAGTGTTCATTCGACATTGAATTATATCGGTCATGCTACATTGCATCGTGGTCTGGGTATTTTTTTTACGAAAAATAAACACGTAAAATTTTTTCGAAAAAAAATGTCATTACTGTTCTCATTAAATCAACCAACTTTTGACTACTAATTTTGACCATTATTTTGGTTCTGTTAATTTTGAACGTACATGCAGTGTTGCATCGACGTTGAATATACGATATCAAGTGGTCATTCGACATTGAATGATACCGGCCATGCTACATTGCATGGTGGTCTGGGTATTTTTTTTACGAAAAATAAATACGTAAAATTTTTTCGAGAAAAATATATCATAACCGGTCTCGTTTTAAAGAGTATAAAATTCTCGTTTTTATGGTATAAATTTTTTGATTTAACAATTAATCATATTAATGTTATTTTAATTTAAATAAAAAGAATATTTATTTTACTAATGCCAATCTTTTTGCTATTTCCAATCTATTCCTTTTTTACCTATATAATCACTAATGTCAATCTTTTTTTCACTAATTCCAAACTTTATGGTTTTAATCAATGCCATTAGATTAATCTAATCTATGGACGATATTGTTTCTACGGTTCTATACTAAATTTAGGTACTAAAATTATCTCATCTATATATATATATATATATATATATATATATATATATATATATATATATATATATATATATATATATTAATACGTAATAGAGAAATTTAAAACACTAATTTTTTTACGTTTTAAACTTAAGAACATCAACAATGGGATACTATCCTCCATATAAAAAATTGAGTAAAAGACATTTTTGGTCCTTGTGGTTTGATGGTTTACCCGGATTCATTCCTTTAACCATAATAATGTCAAATTTCATCCCTATTTTGCTAATTTTGTGCCCTTTGAGTCCCTCGTCCGTTAAACTTAACGACACAACCGTTAAAGTTGTAAGAATGACATTTTTACCCTTTTCATTGAGACGCTTTTAGTCCCTATGGTTTTATTATTTGCCCAATTACAGTCCAACATTTATTTTATCTTTATAATTATATTATTTATAAATATACTTAATTCATTATAAACACACTTATTTTATTTATAAATACTTATATTTTAATATTTTATTTACATTTACAATTGTTCGTATTTTATTTAAAATTTAACTTTTGTTTTAATTAAAACTATATGTTTTCTTTACTAATTTATTTAAAGTTCATCTTCTTTATTAATTTTAATTTTTATAATATTATTGTTGACATTTATGTATGTAATTTTGTTAGTTGTATTTAAGTAAATATAATATCGTCGATATTTTTCCTTTCCAAAGTCACTATTTCTTCAAGTATCTTCCAACCTAATTAATTATCAACACATAAATTATATTATATGTGTTGGATATATATATATATATATATATATATATATATATATATATATATATATATATATGTGTGTGTGTGTGTGTGTATAATTTAATACACATAATGTTTATGTGTATATTATATAATTTATGTCTTGGATATATATATATGTTCAAGTGAGTACTACCTACTACACAGCGCACCCGAAGGTATCACTCGTAAAATTATTTATTTTGAAATTTTTTTTCACAAACATGTTTTAATTAACATTACACAGATAATATGTGAATTTCACGCAAATTCGAACACTCTAAATGCATGAAATCACGCACCACATATATGCAAAATTATGTAAGTGTGCGTTCACATCATTTTTTAGGAGCTAGAAGATGTGAATGTATGTGAAATTTACATATAATCTTCATAATGTTAATTAAAACATGTTTATGTAATAATAAATTTAAAAAAAAAGTTCTTTAAATGTGGTAGCTTCTGGTGCTGATAAGTAGTGGTACTCCCTCGAACCATATTCTATATATATATATATATATATATATATATATATATATATATATATATATATATATATATATATATATATATATATATATATATATATATATATATACATAATATTTTCAAGTACCTTCCAATGTCATTATTTCTTCAAGTATATTCACATATGTATATAATTTATGTGTCGATAATTGATTAGGTTGGAAGATATTTGAAGAAATAGTGACTTTGGAGAAGAAAAATATCGACGATATTATATCTACTTAAACACAACTAACAAAATTACATATATAAATGTCAACAATAATATTATAAAAATTAAAATTAATAAAGAAGATGAACTTTAAATAAATTAGTAAAGAAATATATATTTAAATTAAAATAAAAGTTAAATTTTAAAATAAAATACGAACAATAATAAATGTAAATAAAATATTAAAATATAAGTTTATTTATAAATAAAATAAGTGTGTTTATAATAAATTAAGTAAATCTATAAATAATATAATTATAAAGATAAAATAAAATAAATGTTGGACTATAAATGGGTAAATAATAAAACCATAGGGACTAAAAGCGTCTCAATGAAAAGGGTAAAAATGTCATTATTACATATTTAACGGCCGTGTCGTTAAGTTTAACGGACGAGGGACTAAAAGGGCACAAAATTAGCAAAATAGGGATGAAATTTGACCTTATTATGGTTAAAGAACTGAATCCGGGTAAACCATCAAACCACAAGGACCAAATATGTCCTTTACTCTAAAAAATTTATGCGGCACATCATTTGGATTTTATAGCTTGTAATGGAAGGTTTCATATTGTCGTCATTATGCTACAACATCATCTGCATGATACCACATTATAAATTGATTTTTAATTTTTAAATAATATATAATTTTCATTAAGTGTGACCTCCAATGACTTATAACCTCAGCTACGATTGTTATTTTGGCACATAAACACCAAGAATCTCTCACTTGTGCCAAAATGACATTACCTCATGTTAACTTAAAGAGACCTCTTGTAACATCCGTCATTTCGACCTGGTATGTGGAATTATTTTAGTGGATAAATATTCTATTAATATTGGGTTGGTCCAATTATATTCCGTGTCGTGGATTAATACGTGTCGGAATCGGGCTTGCGTGTCATCGGGTTATAATTTTAATGAACGGATTATGTTTTTGGGATCGTGGGATTAAATGGGTTAAATGGGTATTAATAGTGAAAATGTGATATCGGGTTCGGGTTAATGGGTTCGGGACCGATTGAGATAAAGACGTATATATGTTTGTGCCTTCCTTCTCCCTTATCCATGCTTGAAAAATAACCTAAAGGTGTATGTGTGTGTTTATGTGATAACTCCAACAAGAATTCAGCTCTGGACATCAAATTGATTGAGAAATTGTGGGAATTGCTTAGCTATCTTCATCTCCTTGTGTGTGGTGTTCTTGAGTTTTGAAAGGTAAGCTTCCATGGATTGAGGTTTAATTTGGATTATGTATTGTGAAGCATGTGTGTAATAGTTTCTATGCTGCTAAAAGTTGTTATGTGATGATTTTGTGTGTTTATTGAGAGCTGAATTCGTGTATGTGAGGAGTTGTATACTCCTGGGCAGAGCTGAAAATCGCAGGGCAGGGTGCAGGGTTTCGCGATATCGCGGCGCGACGACCAGGGGGTCCGCGACGCGACTAACAGCCTGCAGAAGAAATCCGAAATTAATCCTATGAAATGAGTTTGGGACGGTTTACTGTCGGGTTTCCTTCGGGATTGCTCGGGATGAGTTTTGTTTGGGTTTAGGGTCTCGTTGGGATTGCTTTGAGTCGGGTTTTGGGTCGGGTCCTAGTATCGGTTGAATTTCAGTTCCGTAGGGTCGGTCGGGTCTGAGTTGATTTTGTGTTATTATGGGATTGTCGTATGTGCATCGGCTGAATTGTGTTTAATCTTCGGGATATCCGTGTATTATAGGGACTAGCGGACAGCGGGCCGGATTCGATCAGGGCGCTCAGACTTCGGGAAATCAATTAGGTGAGTACTCGAGACTTTTCTAAACGCGCGCCGTCTTTACGATTTTAGCTGTGTTGCTATCTTGTGCGTGTTATATATATGTGAGACAGGGACGTGAACCTCAGGTATACTCTATTCCTTATACGTGTTATGTATGAGACATGAGATCGGTTCTGGGGTCCGTGATGAGTTCCATACGGACGATAAGTCGCGAAGGGGAATCGCGCGGGTTGACTGTCCCTTACAGTCCTTGGGGCGTATATATACGGCAGGGCCTGTAGCCGGGTAGCTTCCGTGCTACAGGGTATTACCGACCATTGTTGTGTGCGATGTGTCCACTGGGGAGGGGTCCCCACAGGGCTCGTGTGTTATTCCGATCTCATACATGTGATATTATACCTGAGATGTGTGTGGGGCAACAGGGACAGAGACAGGGATAGGGATTGTGTGTTATGTGCTTATGTGCCGTGTCAACCCTCGTGTGCTCACGGGCTTTATAGCTCATGTATTCGAGTCTAACATGTTCAGGGAATCAGAAGGGTCCACAGCAGTTGCAGAGATAGATTCGGGACTGGCTTGAAGATTGTTGTTTGTTCGTGTAATATTCTATGGGACAGGGGTATCTGATAGTTAGGGTTAATGTGTTAGTTTAATATGGGATTACAGATGTATTGTATTATGTTTAACCTTTGTGTATGAAGTTTAAAGTTTTAAATTTGCCGTAATCTGCATAATCCTATGATACGTGTATTATAGATCCGTTGCGTTATTGCCACTTATGATTTTATGTTGACGTGGCATTTATGGAGATCGGGAGGGGTGTTACAGCATGGTATCAAAGCTTGTGGTTTGAAGCTTGAGTATCATTAGTGGATGCTTAACTTAGACATTGTTTCGGTCCATGGGGGATCGTTTTGCGATTATATAGTGGATTAACCGACCTGGCTTAGTGTATAACGCTGGGTGATTTATCCCTTGTGCTTAATTGTTTTTTTTTTGTGCAGATTAATATGGCAGATCAGGGAGAGGGTTCAGGCGCGGGTAAGCCGCCCAGTGATGAGTATATCCGGAAATCAGAGCTGCTAGAGGTTCTTACCGAGTTTTACAGGCAGCAGAAAGAGCAAGAAAGGGAACAGGGTCAGAGTTTGGGACCAGTGGTTCGTCATACCGAGACTGGATCAGGGGGTGGAGCTTCGTCGTCTTCGCAGCCGGGCGGGTCTTTTAAAGATTTTATGACGGGGGCCCCACCGCAGTTTCGGGGTGACGGTGAGCCGAGGGCGGCCATCGCATGGGAGCGTGAGATCGAGGCCGCGTTTCGAGTGGCACGTGTTGATCCCAGAGATATGCTGGGGTATGCAGCATATCAGTTACGGGGCGGTGCTTCGCAGTGGTGGAAATCGATTGAGTCATCGATGACTGAGTCCGCCGCATATGCCATGACTTGGGAGCAGTTCAGGGCTATGTTTGAGCTCCAGTACATTCCTCGGGATGAGAGACGAGAGATGGAGCGCCGGTTTCTCCATTTGCAGCAGGGTAATATGACGGTGCAGCAGTATGTCGACCGATTTAATGAGTATTCACAGTTCGCGCCTCAGTATGTCGATACAGAGAGCCGTAAGGCTGATGCGTTTATCGATGGACTTCGATCAGATATTCGAGAGTTTGTGGGGCTGCACGATACCTCTACCTTCGCCAGAGCTCTTGAGATGGCCCATATGAGGGAGCGGGAGATTCTAAAGCAGAGGGAGCAGCCCTCTTCCCAGAGGCAGCGTACTGGGACAGCTGAGCAGCCGGCTAGCGTGTGGAGATCCTCCGGGGACGCTCCTAGTGACCAGCGTCCGGATCAGTGGCAGTTTTCAGGCCAAGGTTCAGGGCAGGGTTCAGTACCGAGACGTGATAGAGATCGAGATAGAGGTCGAGATCGCCGATCGAGACGTCAGGGCCAGGGTCAGGGATCTGGAGCACAGAGCCAGAGTAGTGTGGGACAGGGGTCCCAGGCGTCCGGTAGCCGTGTCGAGAGCTCTTATGGAGATCGGGAATGCCCGAAATGTCACCGGCGCCATTCAGGGCAGTGTTTATCTGAGCAGCCGCGCTGTTATCGGTGCGGCCAACGGGGCCACGCCGCCTCAGTATTTACGGTTCCCGAGCCGCTGTGTTTTAGATGTGGGAGGCCGGGGCACCGTGTCAAGGACTGTCCAGAGCCGGGGCCGGCAGTTCAGGGGGCCAGTTCGAGTGGGGCCAGGGCTGAGCCGTCATCATCTAGCCGCCGTGAGTCTGTTCCGAGGGGCTGCGGGCGAGTATTTCAGGCGACAGCAGAGGAGGCACGGAATGCTACCGATGTTGTTTCGGGTACGTACATTCTTAACGGACTTCGAGCTCGTGTGTTATTTGATTCCGGGGCCGATCGCTCCTATGTGTCTGTTATATTTTTTGCGTATTTTAGTGTGTCTCCTTCTTCCTTGTCGGTTCCGTTGGTTGTTGAGAAGGTTGATGGGAGTTCGATGTTAGTGAGTCTGGTTTACCAGGACTGTGTGTTAGAGATAGATTCTCATCAGTTTGCGATCGATTTGCTGCCGATTGAGATCAGTAGCTTCGACGTGATTGTGGGTATGGACTGGTTGACCGCCAGACGGGCTGATATTCTGTGTGCCAAGAAGATCATCCGTATACCCATTTCTGACAGTGAGAGTGTTATTGTCTATGGGGAGCGTCGTAAGGGAGATATTGAGATCGTGTCTATGGCCAGGGCTCAGAGATATGTCTCTAAGGGGTGCGAGACCTTCCTAGCTTATGTAGTCGACGCGAGGAAGGAAAAGAAGACCTTAGAGGGTATTCCAGTGATCCGTGAGTTCCCTGAGGTATTCCCAGAGGAGTTGCCTGGGGAACCGCCAGATCGCCAAGTAGAGTTTCGCATAGATCTTGTTCCTGGGGCGGTGCCGATTACTAAGACGCCTTATAGGTTGGCACCGACAGAGATGCGAGAGTTGATGTCTCAGTTGCAGGAGCTTCTGGATCGTGGATTTATCCGTCCGAGTTCATCGCCGTGGGGTGCGCCGGTGTTGTTCGTGAAAAAGAAGGACGGCAGCATGCAGATGTGTATCGACTATCGGGAGTTGAATAAAGTGACCGTGAAGAATCGCTATCCGCTTCCACGTATCGACAACCTGTTTGATCAGCTCCAGGGCTCGAGTTTCTTCTCCAAGATCGACTTGCGGTCTGGTTATCATCAGTTGAGGGTCAGGGACGAGGATGTGCCGAAGACAGCGTTCCGGACTCGTTATGGGCACTACGAGTTCCTTGTGATGCCTTTCGGATTGACTAACGCACCCGCCGCTTTCATGGATTTGATGAATCGGGTGTGTAGAGCGATGTTGGATAGATTCGTGATTGTGTTCATCGGTGACATCCTGATCTATTCGCAGAGTGCCGGGGACCACGAGCAGCACCTCCGAGAGGTTTTGACTGTGCTGCGCAGAGAGAAATTGTACGCGAAATTCTCCAAATGTGAATTTTGGCTTCGAGAAGTGCAGTTTTTGGGTCATGTGGTCAGTGCAGAGGGTATAAAAGTGGATCCAGCCAAGATTGAGGCAGTGATGAGCTGGGAGCCTCCGAGGTCTGTGCCTGAGATTCGCAGCTTCTTTGGTCTTGCCGGGTATTATAGACGCCCCATCCAGGATTTCTCGAGGATTGCCTTGCCGTTGACGAGGTTGACACGGCAGTCCGTTCCGTTCGAGTGGTCCGAAGAGCAGGAGCGCGCATTCAGAGAGTTAAAGACCCGGTTGTGTCAGGCTCCAGTGTTGGCCTTGCCGGAGGGTACCGATGATTTCATGGTGTACTGTGATGCTTCAGGGTCGGGCTTGGGCTGTGTTATGATGCAGCGAGGAAAAGTGATCGCGTATGCCTCACGTCAGCTGAAGACTTACGAGGAGAACCATACTGTGCACGATCTAGAGTTGGACGCCATTGTGTTCGCGTTGAAGATTTGGCGCCATTATCTGTATGGGTCTCGGTTTATTGTGTATACCGACCATAAGAGTCTTCAGTATCTGTTTAGCCAGAAGGATCTGAATATGCGACAGCGCCGTAGCCTTGAGTTGCTTAAGGACTACGATTGCGAGATTCAGTACCACCCGGGTCGGGCTAATGTGGTAGCTGACGCGCTGAGCCGTAGGGCATGCGGCCAGATTGTGATATCCAGGGCTTCGAGGCTTGAGATTACCTCGACATTGATCGACAGTCTGAGATTAGCGCAGCAGGAGGGCCTGCGGGATGATAATGTGAAAAGGGAACGTCTGACCGGGCAGCTTGAGTCGTTGATCAGGGACGATCGCGGGTTATATGTGTTTCATGATAGGGTCTGGGTCCCGAGGGTTGGGAATTTGCGGCAGTTGATTCTTGATGAGTCGCATCGGTCGAGGCTATCTGTACATCCGGGGAGCACTAAGATGTACCGTGATCTCCGCGACTTCTACTGGTGGCCGGGAATGAAAAGGGATGTGGGCCGGTATGTTGAGCAGTGCTTGACGTGTCTTAGGGTCAAAGCCTAGCATCAGAAGCCGCACGGGCATCTGCAGCCGTTGGAAATCCCTGAATGGAAGTGGTATCACATCACGATGGATTTCATTGTGAGACTTCCACGCACGGTCCGCGGGAATGATATGATCTGGGTTATAGTGAATCGACTAACGAAGAGTGCGAGACTGTACATTAACGAGGTGGTATCGCGGTATGGGATTCCGATGTCGATTACTTCGGACAGAGATACGCGGTTTACATCTCGATTCTGGCTGAGTTTCCAGCGGGAATTGGGCACCAGGGTTCAGCTGAGCACGGCGTACAGGCCGCAGACTGACGGGCAGACCGAGCGTACCAATCAGACCCTCGAGGATATGTTGCGGGTGTGTGCTATCGACTTCAGCGGCAATTGGGACGTGCATTTACCGTTGGTCGAGTTCGCGTATAATAACAGTTATCACGCCACAATCAAAATGGCTCCGTTTGAGGCACTATATGGGCGCAAGTGCCTGACCCCAGTGTGTTGGGGCGAGGTCGGTGAGCGACCTATTAGCAGGCCGGAGCTACTCCAAGAGACCAGTGACAAAGTGGCCGTGATTCGGGAGCATATGAGGGTCGCCCAGAGCCGTCAAAAGAGCTATGCTGATCGCCGTCTGAAAGAGCTAGAGTTCAGTGTCGTGGACCGAGTCTTGCTAAAGGTGTCGCCGTGGAAAGGGGTTATCCGGTTCAGACATCGTGGAAAGCTAAGTTCGCGGTATATCGGGCCATTCGAGATTATTGAGAGAGTCCGAGATCAGGCCTATCGACTGCGATTGCCTTCAGAGCTGGCTGGGGTGCACGATACGTTTCATGTGAGTCATCTCCGGAAGTGTCTGGCTACAGATGACCAGTATGTGCCCCTATCTGAGATTACAGTCGACGATCAGCTATGGTATGTGGAGCAGCCCGAGGCCGTTACTGACCGAAAGATCAAAAAGCTGAGAAATAAAGAGATTGCCTTGGTACTCGTTCAGTGGAGACACCATAAGGGTACCAACGCTACTTGGGAGCCCGAGTCAGAGATGCAATCGAGATATCCTCACCTGTTCCAGAGTTCGAGTTAGATTCCGGGACGGAATCTCTTTAAGAGAGGAGGATTTGTAACATCCATCATTTCGACCTGGTACGTGGAATTGTTTTAGTGGATAAATATTCTATTAATATTGGGTTGGTCCAATTATATTCCGTGTCGTGGATTAATACGTGTCGTGATCGGGCTTGCGTGTCATCGGGTTATAATTTTAATGAACGGATTATGTTTTTGGGATCGTGGGATTAAATGGGTTAAATGGGTATTAATAGTGAAAATGTGATATCGGGTTCGGGTTAATGGGTTCGGGACTGATTGAGATAAAGACGTATATATGTTTGTGCCTTCCTTCTCCCTTATCCATGCTTGAAAAATAACCTAAAGGTGTATGTGTGTGTTTATGTGATACTCCAGCAAGAATTCAGCTCTGGACATCAAATTGATTGAGAAATTATGGGAATTGCTTAGCTATCTTCATCTCCTTGTGTGTGGTGTTCTTGAGTTTTGAAAGGTAAGCTGTGAATTCATATTTCATGCAATTCATACAACATAACACAATTCATATGAACAATTAACAATCCAACACAATCTATTGAATGATTAAGAGAGAAAATATTACATTGGAGGTTTCGGCTTTCTTGTAAAGCAAACCTTCTTTTCTCTCTACTTAGATCCGTATGTGTGTGTGTAATCTTCGATTCTTTGCAGCATGCGTAGCATACATTTCTATTTATACACAATACACAAGTATTGTGTATTTACACATATATCCCCTAATCTATTGAGTATTTACAATTATATACAATATAATTGTTTCATCTCTATTATTTATTCCCAACATTCTCCCCCTTAGAGATGAACACAATTATTAAAGGTAATATCCATTTCAGCTCTACAAACATTGACCCTAACAATCTCCCCCTTAGAGATGAAATCAATTTTCTGATAACAGATCATTTCAGGGACTTTTTCGTGAATATTCTTCTTTTCTCTGATCTCTGAATCTTCTTCTTTTCTTTATTTGACTCTCTATGATCTTCACATATCTTCTTCTCTGAACTTCTCTTTTCTTGTAAGTACACTCCCCCTTGAATCATGAATATCTTTTTAATTCTCTCCCTTGATCAATTCATTTGATATGATGTAGCAATTGTCTTCAGTAGACTTCAATGTACTCAACTGTTGTCTCTGAACTTTAGTTTTTCTCCCCCTCATGATGATCATAAGAATTATGAAAATCATGCAAAATCTTCAGAGACATTAATTCATTGAAGTTTACAGTAGCAGAAATACAACAACAATTACAATTTCAAAATATTTCAAATTGACTTTCTCCCTCTCAAACTGATATCCTCTCCCCCTATACAAAACCAACCTAACTCACTCTTCCTCAAAAATTTCACTCCCCCTCGAATTGATACTTTAGCTTTTCAGAATAAAAACAAAGCTTTTCAACTTTGGGGAAAATGAAACACATTCATTTTGTGAGAAAACGAGTCCAGGTCCACATAGGATTCCTGTTTACACAATAGACAAAATCTATGTGACCTACGTTCAGCGCTGGCATGATAGTAACACTGGTAGGATTTCCAAATAGTCATCGTGAAATCCTTTATCATGAAAGAATCACTCATATTTGTTCCGGCTTAGTCACTTTGGACTAGCAGTTTATAGTCACGCAGACTGATAGACTCGATGTGTCCTAAAAGTGTATATAATCAGCTCTAGACACAATGTGCATCAAATGAAGTGGGAGACCGGAGCAAATGTCTTCCTTGTTTCAATATCAATAATATCCAAATGATATATCGATAGAAATGTGTTATATCTCCATAATTATTGAAACAGAAATCTTTTGAGAGATAACTGAGTAGTTGGTGGGGTTAAGTGCATGCGTCACTGGGTCTATGACGTCTTTTTCAATATCAAGTCGCCTAGGGCTTGATAGATTATTTGGTTTACCCAGCAGACACAGTGTAGGATAGGATTATTTTTTCTTCAAATCCTTTCTCAACTCTCAGCTCTCAGCATTTTTCAACCTAGCTCCCTCCGGCTCACTTTTCAGAATTAAATTCAGTCAGCTTTAAACGAAAAGCATGATCTGATGCACCACCATCGCCTTTTAATATCCCTCTCATTTGCATTTTACCTCTGCTCGACCCTGTCAGTATCCCGTGATAACTGACACTTCTCAACTAATAAACCTAAAGAACCCTCACCCGCACAATCTATAGATGGTTTGCTTCTTGGGTAGGTCTTCCGGTTCTGGTTAGACCATTGAAGCGATATTTATGCCTATCACTCAGATTGGTGCATAATTGGAGTCAGCAGAAAGATTTTCAGCTTTGAAGCTCAAGGGATATCAGAGAGATTATTTTCAAATAATATGAGAGAAATAATATGGGAGATATCAGAATGAAATAGAAAATCGGATATATGATATGAAAAGAACCAGACTTTCTTGAAAGAATTAGCATTTGGGAGATAACGGGAGAATCCAGTATAAATTGGAAGAGTTATAACAAAGAGAATCTCAGAAGAAATGAGATTATGAAAATCAAAGAGATTAGATCAATTAATCTCAATGATAGATTCAGAGATTCATAAAAATATTTCTTTTCAGCTCAAAAACTCTTTTTATGTGTGTGTCAAATATTTTCGTGAAAAATCACACATAGTTTTGAAAAATGTCATCGTCAAAGTGCATCTGAAACTCCCCCTGGAAATAAGCATACACAGTTAGTCAACTCGTAGAAATGAAATCAGGAGCAAAAAATTATAAAAAATAAAACTCCCTCTTTGTCAATTTCAGCTTCGGAGTTGAATTCAGGGCAGGAATTCCAGTAAGATTTGTCTCTCAGACTCGGGTTCTAATCTAAAATGATTACAAGCCATATGTCGCCGAAGCTCGGGTTTCAGTCTGATGTAACTGAAAGCCTTTGACTCTGGTTCATTGAAGTCCGGGTGCTAGTCTGAATTTAACTAGAAACCAATTTTGAGTTGAAGCACGGGTCTTGACCTGAAGTAATCAAGAGCCTATTGAAATGAAGAACGGGTCCTTATCTGAAATGATAAGAAACCTATAACCTGCAAAATTTAAGATGTCTTTGGTATCCAAACAGATTTGGATCCAGACTTGTTAGCGCTCTTGGGTACCCATTTCAAAACAGGTTTTGGTACCCACTTGTACTTGGGTTTAGGTACCCATTGCATGTTATAACTATCAGCTTCTCTTTCAAACGCAGAAAACAAATTTCTTTGAGTATGAGAAAATTGAATATCTGAATTTCTAAAGAAACTTGAATTTGAATGATCAGACTTTTGCGAACTCTTCTTTTTGAAAAACTGTCCGGTTCTTGCCTGTTTCTGATAATACTTGGTATTTTTCTGTGAAAATGTTTTCTGATTAGAATGACCAGTATTTTCAGAAACTTTAAGAAAATTTGACTTCGAAGATTCACCGGTGTAAATCTTGACCGGAAGTTGTTCAACAATTTTATCTTTGCCGCTGTGTATCTTTAACAGATACTTAAGTTTAAGATCTGAAGAAGAATCAAACTTAGCAGAGTTAGTTAGATTCACTTCACTTTCAGAAGACAAACCAGAGTGATCAACATTGGATTTTAAACACACTGAAGAAGGGGTCTTAACCTTTGACTCAGTTGACGAAGTAAACACATGTAATTGTTTTGTAAGATGAAGTATCTGATCTTCCAAACTTTTGATAATGACTAAATTTGAATTTCTGTCATGATCAAATGATTGGTAATCAGATTTAAAAGATTGTTCTTTGATTAAGAACATTTGTCTTTCATCTTCAAACAATTCAGATTTTGATTTAAAATCTTGTTCTTTAAGTAAGAACTCATGTCTTTCCTTCTCAATCAAATCTTTAGTTAAAGACAACTCTTGTTGAAGAGCAAAAATTTCTTCATTTTTGTTTAAAATACAATTCTGATCAGTTGGTTTTGTCTTACAAAGTGTATCTTCAAGATCCTGAACTTTCTTGTAAAGATCAGATCTTTCAGGCAAAAGATATTTCAGTTGAGTTGCATTCTGAAAATTTTCTTGTTTCAGCTCATCAAGTTCTTTAAGTAATTCAGATATTTTCAATTGATGAGCACAACTCTCAGAGCTTTGCATTTTGAAAGAATCACCAAACTCGAATGAATAAGTATAAAACTCGAATGATTGAGTATGAAACTCGAATGAACAAGAATGAAACTCGAATGAAGAAGGTATTAAACTCGATCAATTAAGCTTGAAACTCGATCAATTAAACATGAAACTCGAATGATTAAGGCTTAAAACTCGAATCATAAGGCATGAAACTCGATGAATGTATTATCAAACTCGAAATAAGCATATATCAAACTGGAATGAAGCATTCAGCAAACTCGAATGAAGCATTCATCAAACTCGAATAAAGCTTTCATAAAACTCGAATGCCTTCTTTATAAAACTCGAATGCCTTCTTTATAAAACTCGAATGCCTTGTTAATAAAACTCGAATGCCTTCTTTATAAAACTCGAATGACACTATGAATATAGTTATGCCCGAGTTTTATCATTTTTCAATAAAAACAAGATCAGATTCGAACTTTTTCAACAAAAATCCATGATTTGACCTGAAATTGATTTCGAGGGTTCGTTTTAATAGCAGAAACAACTTTTGTGAAATCACTTTGGCTAATTCTCGATTAAAAACCAAAAATTGACCAAAAACCTCAAGAACACACACTTTTTCAAAAAATCTGAAATTTCTCAATTAAATTCTGTGTGTTTTGAGATAATATTTGATGTTTATGTCATCAGATTCGCCTTTAAATTTCACACCTTCGATCCAAAATTCAGATCATTTCATCCACAGAATCAAAATCCTCAATTGATTTTCAGATTTTCAAAAAAATGAATATAACAGTGTTCTAAAAAAAACGATTTCAGATTCAAAATTCACTCAAATTCAGCCATATTAGGCTCTGATACCAATTGTGAATTCATATTTCATGCAATTCATACAACATAACACAATTCATATGAACAATTAACAATCCAACACAATCTATTGAATGATTAAGAGAGAAAATATTACATTGGAGGTTTCGGCTTTCTTGTAAAGCAAACCTTCTTTTCTCTCTACTTAGATCCGTATGTGTGTGTGTAATCTTCGATTCTTTGCAGCATGCGTAGCATACATTTCTATTTATACACAATACACAAGTATTGTGTATTTACACATATATCCCCTAATCTATTGAGTATTTACAATTATATACAATATAATTGTTTCATCTCTATTATTTATTCCCAACATTCTCCCCCTTAGAGATGAACACAATTATTAAAGGTAATATCCATTTCAGCTCTACAAACATGGATTGAGGTTTAATTTGGATTATGTATTGTGAAGCTTGGGTGTAATAGTTTCTATGCTGCTAAAAGTTGTTATGTGATGATTTTGTGTGTTTATTGAGAGCTGAATTCGTGTATGTGAGGAGTTGTATACTCCTGGGCAGAGCTGAAAATCGCATGGCAGGGTGCAGGGTTTCGCAATGTCGCGGCGCGACGACCAGGGGGTCCGCGGCGCGACTAACAGCCTGCAGAAGAAATCCGAAATTAATCCTATGAAATGAGTTTGGGACGGTTTACTGTCGGGTTTCCTTCGGGATTGCTCGGGATGAGTTTTGTTTGGGTTTAGGGTCTCGTTGGGATTGCTTTGAGTCGGGTTTTGGGTCGGGTCCGGGTGTCGGTTGAATTTCAGTTCCGTAGGGTCGGTCGGGTCTGAGTTGATTTTGTGTTATTATGGGATTGTCGTATGTGCATCGGCTGAATTGTGTTTAATCTTCGGGATATCCGTGTATTATAGGGACTAGCGGACAGCGGGCCGGATTCGATCAGGGCGCTCAGACTTTGGGAAATCAATCAGGTGAGTACTCGAGACTTTTCTAAACGCGCGCCGTCTTTACGATTTTAGCTGTGTTGCTATCTTGTGCGTGTTATATATATGTGAGACAGGGACGTGAACCTCAGGTATACTCTATTCCTTATACGTGTTATGTATGAGACATGAGATTGGTTCTGGGGTCCGTGATGAGTTCCATACAGACGATAAGTCGCGAAGGGGAATCGCGCGGGTTGACTGTCCCTTACAGTCCTTGGGGCGTATATATACGGCAGGGCCTGTAGCCGGGTAGCTTCCGTGCTACAGGGTATTACCGACCATTGCTGTGTGCGATGTGTCCACTGGGGAGGGGTCCCCATAGGGCTCGTGTGTTATTCCGATCTCATACATGTGATATTATACCTGAGATGTGTGTGGGGCAACAGGGACAGGGACAGGGATTGTGTGTTATGTGCTTATGTGCCGTGTCAACCCTCGTGTGCTCACGGGCTTTATAGCTCATGTATTCGAGTCTAACATGTTCAGGGAATCAGAAGGGACCACAGCAGTTGCAGAGATAGATTCGGGACTGGCTTGAAGATTGTTGTTTGCTCGTGTAATATTCTATGGGACAGTTATTTTGGGGATGGGGTATCTGATAGTTAGGGTTAATGTTGTGACGTCCTTGTTAATTAATGATATAATTGTAGCAATCACCAGGATCGACAAACAACCCAATGAGTATCATAATAATTGAAATTGAGTACTTAAATCAGAATTAAGCAAATCCACACTAAAGCAATGAAAGTAATTGTCTATAGTGTTTAAGTCTAGCTATTACATCATCATAATTGTTTTAGAAGTAGAAATCCCAGCCCAAAGCTATTACATTCAAGTACCAATAGCTACTAAGGTCTCCGGGATATTGATTTGATATGCTTAAGTAGATGGTCCAGCTACGCTCTTGCCTTTGCCTGTAAACAATGTGAGTCAACAGTAACCTAAATGCTTAGTGAGATAACATATTATGCATACAACAAATATTTCTTTACAAACAATGCTTAACCATAGGCAGTGTAAGCCCCATGTATGTGAATATCGGCAGTGTAAGCCTCAGTGTATGTGAAAAACCATGCAGTGCAAGCATGGGTTGGCAGTTCAATATGCTGATCGGGGATGTGCCGAACCTGATGGGATACAAGTGGGATGATCAGTCCCCGACAGTGGCCTGCTGTCAGCCCCAGTCCAGGTCGCATCAGATTATGAAGTAATGATCATGCAGTGCAAGCATGATGTAAATAGATGCACTTTCAAATGAACGCAAGCTACATGTGTGTTACATGTCAAGTACGAGAGTGCATCATAACAACAAATCATTTCATGAGTGCCAAATGAAGTATATGAACAATGTGAACATGCCATTGAATGTATAAACATGAATGCAAAAACAATAAATGTTCGAATGACAATCTGTTACTCACAGTGATTGGTTTTGTGACTTGATCCTGAATCAATGTGTGTTTTGATAACACCACAATGATCTGTAAAGTAGGTGTAATAGTGATGTAATGTCAGTAATTGCTTAAAATTGTATTCTGAAAATTAAGTGTAATTAGGTTCTGATTTCGGACCATATCCGAATTCGGATGGATCCGAAATCCGGATGGTCCTCAGGTCCGAATTGGGGGGGGGTGATCCGGATTGGGTGCTCCGAAATTGCTATGTGTCCGAAGTTGACATTGGTCCGAAATGGGTAATGGTCCGAATTGAGGTTGAGTCCGAATTGGGATGTACCCGAAATAGTAGTTGGTCCGAAACACTGTAGGTCCGAACTGGGTACGGATCCGAATTCGGATGGATCCGGACCGAGTTCATACTTGGTGAAATTTCCAATATTTTCCAGATTTACGTTTTTGACCATTTTTGCATGTTTGAGTATCTAAAATTGCAGATATGAACTTAAATACACTATTTCAACTTATATCATAACACTTATGTACCAAAACAACCCATTTGTGTCCATTTTCTACATGTCTAGATGAACACACACACACACACACTAAAAACACACACTAATCTAGAAATCACACTTAGAGGTGGAATCTGATTCTGAAATTTGGTACACTACATTATCAACCTTTGATTTTAACATTGCAACAAAAATATACAACATGCATTAACATTTAGGACCAAAATCCTATGATTCGGATTTCACAAAAACCGAACCAAAAACCATCAAAATCGTAAGTTTGAATGAATATTACCTTAAATCGTTTGTTGCAATGCTTATAGTTCCTTCCAAATCACTTGAATCCCGAATTTTAGCACTTGAATCCAACAATTTTCGGATTTTTGATGATGAAATTTGGTGGGTTTTTAGAGAGAGGAAGAGAGAGAATCGAGAGAGTTAGAGAGAGAAGAAGATGGTGGAAATGAAAGGGTTTCCTTTCTTTTATTCCCCTTTTTGACCCATTTGCATAACACACCCCTCAACTTCGTATTTTCTTATTTAACTGATAATATGATCAAAATTTAACTTAAATTGATATAATATTCCATTAACATAATAATTAAGTCCTTAAAATTGCAAATTACATATAATTGAAAAATAGGGATGTTACAGCATGGGCTCCACCACGCCTATACTTCGTCCGCGAAGTCATGCTGCGCTAAACAAACTTGGGTACTTGTTCTTCATGTCTTCTTCCGATTCCCAAGTATGATTAGCTCCTCGATGATGCTTCCACTTGACCAGCACCATCCTGATCTCTTTGTTCCGTAGCTTTTTGACTTTTGTCTCCAAAATGCACTCCGGTTCATCAACGAACCTTAGCCGTTCGTCAATCTTAATGTCCGAGTGATCAGTCCATGGTTCCCTCTCGGGCACCAGACTCTTTCTTAAGTATCCTACGTGGAAGACCGGGTGAACTCCTTATAACTCTTCCGGCAAGTCCAAGTGATAGGACTGATTCCCAACTCTTTCTAGTATTTTGAAGGGTCCTATGAATCGAGGTGATAGCTTTCCTCGCTTTACGAATCTTGTAACTCCCTTCATCGGGGAAACCTTCAAGTAGACCCAATCATCTTTTTGAAATTCTATTGCTTTGTGTCGGCGATCATGATAGTTCTTTTGTCGATCTTGTGCTGTTTTCATGTACTGCCGTATGAGTTGGATCTTTTCATTTGTTTCTTGTAGCAAAGCAGGACCGACTATTGGAGTTTCTCCTGTTTCCCTCCAACAGGTTGGAGTCCTACATTTTCTGCCATATAGAGACTCGAACGGTGCCATCTTGATAGTGGAATGGTAACTATTGTTGTAGGAGAATTCAACCAATGGGAGGTGATCGTCCCAGTTACCACCCAAATCCATGACACAGGCTCTAAGCATGTCTTCGAGAGTTAGGATTGTTCTTTCACTTTGCCCATCAGATTGAGGTCTATAGGCAGTACTCATTGCGATACGAGTACCAAAACCGTTTTGCAGAGCAGTCCAGAAATTAGAAGTGAATCTACTATCTCGGTCGGAGACAATAGACTTAGGCACACCATGCCTAATAACGATTTCGTTTACGTAGATCTGGGCAAGACGGTCCAGTGAATAGGTTTCCCGAATGGGAATGAAGTGAGCAGATTTTGTTAATCGATCAACAATGACCCAAATGGCATCATGTTGACGACGCGTCTTGGGCAGCTTCGTTATAAAGTCCATAGTAATATGATCCCACTTCCATTCCGGGATAGGAAGAGGTTGCATACTACCATAGGGCTGTTGATGTTCTGCTTTGACTAGACGACATGTTCTGCACCTTTCAACATACTGACCGACATCTCTTTTCAATCTTGGCCACCAGAAGTCGGCCTTCAGGTCGTTGTACATTTTTGTGCTGCCAGGATGAATTGAGAATTTAGATTGATGAGCCTCCTCGAGAATTACATCTCTCATGTTCCCGAACTTGGGAACCCACACTCTGCCATACACACCTTTTAGTCCAGTTCCATCATCTTGCATTAATGGCAACTGAATTCTGATATCTTCGTCTTTAACATTCTCTTCTTTTAGGGCCTATAACTGAGCAGCCCTAACATCATCTATAATAGTTGAGGTCAAAATTGTAGAAGTCAAGGCGTAGCAATATGCCTTGCAGTATGCTTTTCGACTTAGAGCATCGGCCACTACGTTGGCCTTCCCTGGATGATAGAGAATCTCACAGTCGTAATCTTTTATCAGCTCCATTGACCTTCTTTGCCTCATATTCAAGTCCTTCTGTCTGAATATATACTTTAAACTCTTGTGATCAGTGTAGAGCTGACACTTGGTTCCGTACAAATAGTGTCTCCATAACTTGAGAGCGAAAGTCACAGCAGTTAGCTCTATATCATGAGTAGAGTAGTCTTTCTCATGTGGTTTGAGTTGTCTAGAAGCATAAGCTATGACGTTTCCTCTTTGCATTAGTACCGCACCCAAACCCATGCCTGATGCATCTGTGTAGACTACGAAGTTTTCGTTCCCTTCAGGCAGGGCTAACACTGGTGCTTCACTTAGCAGATTCTTCAAGTTGTCAAATGCCATTTGCTGTTCTTCTCCCCAAAAGAAGGTCGCGTTCTTGCGAGTAAGCTTTGTTAGCGGAACGGCGATCTTTGAGAAGTCTTTGATGAATCGGCGGTAGTAACCAGCCAATCCCAGAAAACTCCGAATCTCTGAGGCGTTGCGGGGTGATTCCCAGTTCTGGATAGCTTCGATCTTTGCAGGATCAACAGCAATCCCAGCACCAGATATCACGTGCCCCAAGAATTGGATCTGAATTAATTGTTTAAGAGGTACAAGTTAATAAAATAATTTATGATTGAGTATAAGGATCATGAAATTGTTTCAAACGTTGAGACGTACCTGCCTCAACCAGAATTCACACTTAGAGAATTTGGCATAAAGTCGCTCTTTGCGTAGCAACTCTAGCAATTCTCTCAGATGTGCAGCATGATCCTCTTCGGTCTTTGAATATATGAGAATGTCATCGATGAACACGATGACCGATTTGTCGAGCATTGGCCGGCAGACTCGATTCATGAGATCCATGAAAGCAGCCGGCGCATTTGTGAGACCAAACGGCATTACCAGAAACTCGTAGTGTCCGTAACGAGTTCTGAAAGCCGTCTTTGGAATGTCATCTGGGTGTACTTTGAGTTGGTGATAACCCGAACGAAGATCAATCTTCGAGAAGTAGCTTGCGCCTTGTAACTGGTCGAAGAGATCATCAATCCGGGGCAACGGGTATTTGTTTTTGATTGTGACTTTGTTGAGTTCTCGATAGTCGATGCACATTCGCAATGTGCCATCTTTCTTTTTGACAAACAGAACAGGAGCACCCCAAGGAGATGAACTTGGGCGGATAAAACCTTTGTCAAGTAGCTCCTGTAACTGCTTCATCATTTCCTGCATTTCAGCAGGGGCTAGACGGTAAGGAGCCTTTGCTATTGGAGCAGCTCCGGGAATGAGGTCAATGCGGAATTCCACTTGGCGATCAGGTGGCAATCCCGAGATATCTTCTGGAAAGACATCAGGAAATTCGGAAACGACGGAAACGGTAGAAGGAGATTGAACTTCAGCCTTTGCATCGACAGCGTAGGCTAAGTAAGCTGAACAACCCTTGGCAACGTGCTTTCGGGCTTTTGCAATTGAAATAAGGCATAAGTCGCCTTTGTGTCTGTCACCATATATGCAAATGTCTCGGCCCTCGGGAGTGGTGATCTTAATCATCCTTTTCTTGCAAACAATTTGGGCCTCATTGTGAACCAACCAATCCATACCTACTATGATATCAAACTCCCCGAACTCCATAGGGATCAGATCTATATTGAATACTACGTCTTCTACCAATAATGTACAATTCCTATACACTTTGTCTGCTTTTACTAACATATTGCTAGCAGTCTCTATGTCAAGTACAAATTGCAGTTTGGAAGTTGGCATGTTAAATTGACGAGCAAATGTAGTGGAGACAAACGAACGATTTGCTCCGGAATCAAACAGTATACGTGCAGGAATTGAGTTAACATAGAACGTACCAGTGACCACCTCCGGGTCATCCTTTGCTTCTTCAGCTGTGATTTGGAACGCCCTTGTTGGAGCCCTTTGAGATTGATCCCTGCGAGCCGTGGAAGCTACAGAAGATCTTGCTGTTGATTGTGGAGCATTCTGATCTCGTGGGGGTTTCGGGCAGTCCCTTGAGAAATGGCCAAGTCTGTGGCAGTTGTAGCATGCATCATCTTTTCGTGGACAATGCTCCCAGTGATGGCCTTTCTGCCCACAGCAGAAACAATACATGTCCCGAGTCTTGCACTCCCCAGAGTGCGCTTTTCTGCATCGTCTGCTGTCTCTCATTTCTGAACTGGCCGAAAAGGCTCTTCCCTTCTTGGGTGATGATGACTGTTGATGGGATTGAGGAGAGAATCGGGAAGATCCAGACTCCCGCTGCCTTTTTGGTGGCGACGGTTGAGTCGGTGTTGCGGCAGCTGACCCGATAACATACCCAGACAATAAGACGATCTGCTCCACGTTTCGAGCAGCCTCGAGTAATCCAGCAAACGTTGTATACCGAACCCCACTCATGGTTCGGCGTATCTCATAATCTAGTCCGGCCTCAAACCGGGCTATCTTCCTCTCTTCTGTGTCTACTTGATGGGGTGCGAACAGACTCAATCGGGTGAACTCAACGGCATATTGTGTAACCGTTTTCGTTCCCTGGGTTAAGTTCAGGAATTTTGCCTCGAGACGTCGCTTCTCGTCGGCTGGACAGTACTGTTGAGAAAACACTTCCTTGAACTCGCTCCATGACATGTGTGACACTACCTCCATCGTCAACACATGTGTCATTGCGTCCGACCACATAACAGCGTCCCTTGCAAACATAGCGGTTGCAAAGCGGACCATGTCTTTATCAGCGCAGTCGCTGATCCTGAAAGTTCGTTCCGTGGTGGTGATCCATTCCAGTGCAGTCACAGCATCACCGGTTCCATCAAAAGTAACAGCCCCGTTACTTTTGAAGTCCTTAAACCTACAACCCCTTGATCTGTTAGAAGACCCAGTGTCTTGTCTTTCCTCTTGGTCGTCCTGTTGTTGTTCTTTGTTCTTTCGCTTATCGGCCTTTCGTTTTGCCTCGGCCTCATCTCTGGCCCTTAACTGATCAGCAAATGACTGAGCCTGCTCAGCCATTCGTTTGGATTGTAGCTCATTGTTTTGTTCCATGAGAGCTTGCATCATCTGGAACATTTGCTGAGGAGTCATATCGTCTCCTGACATGTTCTGAAATATAACAACTTATATTTAGAACATTTATTTGTAAGTCCTAAGTGTACAGTTACCCTTTGTGTTTCCCCGTGTGCATGTCAATCCTATCTTAGTTCAGATCATTACTTAGAAGTTCATTCTAATATCATAACCTAAGTTTGAGTCCAAGTCCTCGCGGACACTTGAAACCTCAAACTAATGCTCTGATACCAAACTGTGACGTCCTTGTTAATTAATGATATAATTGTAGCAATCACCAGGATCGACAAACAACCCAATGAGTATCATAATAATTGAAATTGAGTACTTAAATCAGAATTAAGCAAATCCACACTAAAGCAATGAAAGTAATTGTCTACAGTGTTTAAGTCTAGCTATTACATCATCATAATTGTTTTAGAAGTAGAAATCCCAGCCCAAAGCTATTACATTCAAGTACCAATAGCTACTAAGGTCTCCGGGATATTGATTTGATATGCTTAAGTAGATGGTCCAGCTACACTCTTGCCTTTGCCTGTAAACAATGTGAGTCAACAGTAAGCTAAATGCTTAGTGAGATAACAGATTATGCATACAACAAATATTTCTTTACAAACAATGCTTAACCATGGGCAGTGTAAGCCCCATGTATGTGAATATCGGCAGTGTAAGCCTCAGTGTATGTGAAAAACCATGCAGTGCAAGCATGGGTTGGCAGTTCAATATGCTGATCGGGGATGTGCCGAACCTGATGGGATACGAGTGGGATGATCAGTCCCCGACAGTGGCCTGCTGTCAGCCCCAGTCCAGGTCGCATCAGATTATGAAGTAATGATCATGCAGTGCAAGCATGATGTAAATAGATGCACTTTCAAATGAACGCAAGCTACATGTGTGTTACATGTCAAGTACGAGAGTGCATCATAACAACAAATCATTTCATGAGTGCCAAATGAAGTATATGAACAATGTGAACATGCCATTGAATGTATAAACATGAATGCAAAAACAATAAATGTTCGAATGACAATCTGTTACTCACAGTGATTGGTTTTGTGACTTGATCCTGAATCAATGTGTGTTTTGATAACACCACAATGATCTGTAAAGTAGGTGTAATAGTGATGTAATGTCAGTAATTGCTTAAAATTGTATTCTGAAAATTAAGTGTAATTAGGTTCTGATTTCGGACCATATCCGAATTCGGATGGATCCGAAATCCGGATGGTCCTCAGGTCCGAATTGGGGGGGGGTGATCCGGATTGGGTGCTCCGAAATTGCTATGTGTCCGAAGTTGACATTGGTCCGAAATGGGTAATGGTCCGAATTGAGGTTGAGTCCGAATTGGGATGTACCCGAAATAGTAGTTGGTCCGAAACACTGTAGGTCCGAACTGGGTACGGATCCGAATTCGGATGGATCCGGACCGAGTTCATACTTGGTGAAATTTCCAATATTTTCCAGATTTACGTTTTTGACCATTTTTGCATGTTTGAGTATCTAAAATTGCAGATATGAACTTAAATACACTATTTCAACTTATATCATAACACTTATGTACCAAAACAACCCATTTGTGTCCATTTTCTACATGTCTAGATGAACACACACACACACACACTAAAAACACACACTAATCTAGAAATCACACTTAGAGGTGGAATCTGATTCTGAAATTTGGTACACTACATTATCAACCTTTGATTTTAACATTGCAACAAAAATATACAACATGCATTAACATTTAGGACCAAAATCCTATGATTCGGATTTCACAAAAACCGAACCAAAAACCATCAAAATCGTAAGTTTGAATGAATATTACCTTAAATCGTTTGTTGCAATGCTTATAGTTCCTTCCAAATCACTTGAATCCCGAATTTTAGCACTTGAATCCAACAATTTTCGGATTTTTGATGATGAAATTTGGTGGGTTTTTAGAGAGAGGAAGAGAGAGAATCGAGAGAGTTAGAGAGAGAAGAAGATGGTGGAAATGAAAGGGTTTCCTTTCTTTTATTCCCCTTTTTGACCCATTTGCATAACACACCCCTCAACTTCGTATTTTCTTATTTAACTGATAATATGATCAAAATTTAACTTAAATTGATATAATATTCCATTAACATAATAATTAAGTCCTTAAAATTGCAAATTACATATAATTGAAAAATAGGGATGTTACAAATGTGTTAGTTTAATATGGGATTACGGATGTATTGTATTATGTTTAACCTTTGTGTATGAAGTTTAAAGTTTTAAATTTGCCGTAATTTGCATAATCCTATGATACGTGTATTATAGATCCGTTGCGTTATTGCCACTTATGATTTTATGTTGACGTGGCATTTATGGAGATCGGGAGGGGTGTTACACCTCTAGTTAAACATTTAGACAACCGTTGTTATAAATATTGTTACTCCCATTTGGACATTTTGACGAAACACAGTTCATAAAGAAACTAGTAAGTAAGCAATTATCCCTTGCTACACGATATTTAATGTAATTACTAGGCATAGATAAAGTCAACCAATAGTAATCATGATTATGTTTCTCGACTCTAATAATCTCATATTAAACTTGTAACAAATAGAATAGAATACATCAGTTTTGTCCGACATAGCCATGCCTTTAATTCAGCATTATCGTTGAGGGTCCCAGAAATATCTCACCTTCATGAAAGAGGTGCAATTCCTATCTTGACTGTTTAGGCTCCGGGCTCCCAGTGTAACTGACCTTGAATCTTTATGGCTGCCCAGTTACGAAGCAACGTTGGATTAAGCCAAGACCAATGTTCCTTGCATCATATTACGTGAACATCTCAGGTGTTTGGGAAAACCTTATTGTGTATACTCGTGATTAAAATCCATGGAGTGTGCTCAATGTGGATCAATCCAATGTTTGTTCGCAACAGATGCTTGTGTATTTAGTTAAACTTTTGTTATGTTCACCTTAATGAACATCAATTAAACTTTCATAGTAGACATTTTATCTTTGTTGTGGTTCTCATGACAACAAGTGGTTATGAGAAATTTAGGAATGGACTTAGTTCACTCAGGAATCGCTAAAACATGTAAAGTTTGAACACCATTAAATATGTCATGTTAATTCCTATTATCTCAATATAACCATAACACACTTTAAATTTAATGTTACTGTTCAATAATTATTTCTCATGATATCATGATCATATCTGAAATCTCTATTTCAGAATTAGATCATCTTGAGAGTTCCCTTAGTTAACTTGTTTAACTGTTTTATTGTTTTGTTTGGAGTTTTCAATTGACTACTAATTACAACTGCTTTGTAATAGCTGTGTGGGTTTAGGTTAATCCTAAAATGATTATGGAGTCCTAGAGATGTTGGTTATCACCTCAAGAATCTTAAATCTCATCTTTTCAGCTTTACTTAGTTGTGTCTTACTGAGTTTAGATGGTTGTACATTACTGATATGTCTGACCATGTAGCCATTGTGGGTTTTATCCCAACAATCTTACAATTAAACCACATATATACTTAAACCATTCATGTGTTGACCTAGTTGAAACAACTTTTGCGTTTATCATCAAAACTAAGTAAAGCTGAAACTTGGTTTTGTTGGCGCAAAGTGTACCCTTTCTTTTTTGTTTAAACAATCGGGATATCTAATGTCCATATTATCAGCTGGACAATCCAAAGCAATCATTCATATATGTATCTCTTTATATATCGTCATTCATTTACACTTAATTGCACACTATATATTAGTTTCATGATATAACACTTTATACATTTACACAACAACAATTGTCATTAAAATAATAAGAGTCACATGTATACTTGAAAGCATTTTAAGCAATCTACAATAAGTCTCTAATAATTAAGTGGCATTAAGTCCTTAATTTTGTTTCAATACTTTATATCAGAACAATTTTTGACTACTAATTGTTTTAATCACTATTGTCTAGTCACTGTTCAAGTCTCACATGAATCCATAGCCAGTTAATATCTTATGGGTTCAAAGCCAAACAATCATTCATAAAGAGATACTTTAAAGTAAAATCATAAACACTTCTATTCAAAATCAAAAACTTTAAAATACTAATAATAAATTATTTGAATTGAAATAAAGAAAGTAAATAAATTGTTTATCATATCAACCCATAAAATTAATCAAATAAGTAAATTATGATTACATGCAATATTTAACTTAAAGTGTCAGCATCATAATCCATGCTCCCACTGCTGCAATGTACTTTAGTACTTCTCACTTCTCCTTAGTCCGTGCAAACATTTTGCATAATTAAGTTAATATCTAAGTATCTAATTCAATTAACTAAAACATAGAGAAATAAAATGTTCAGATACCTGAAGTGCCAGTCTCATGGGCCTTTCTGATCTTTTCTAAATACTTCGGATGATTTGTTTTCAGTGGCCTACATCCTGGCACTCAAAGCACTTGTCCTCCTTGGCCTTAGGATCTTTTGTCTTAGACTTTAGCTTCATACTTGGAACTTCCTTCCTCTTCTGACTCTTGCCCTTTCCTTTCTTCTTTTTAATCCTTCATTCTCTCACGAGCAAAACATCCACGGTCTTCCCTTCATACAGATTGATACTCATACTCTCTTCTGTAGTGACCAGCATCAAATGCAACTCACAATCTTAGTCATGTTATGAATGTTAAAGTTGGCCACAAAGGTCTTGTAATGCTTGCTAAGAGAGTTTAAGATTAGATTTGTTACCATTTCTTGGCTCACAGGAAATCCAAATGTGTCAAGGTGATCTAAGTATCCTTTCATCTTAAGAACATGAACACTAACAGATGATCCCTCAGCCATCTTACAGGAGTTCACACTTTTGTTATATTGAACCTTTTAATTATGTATGGAACATGTCTTCATCTACTTGATCTAATCATAAACACCAACATTCATAAAGTTGGTTTGCATATGAGGGGATATGGTTGCTAGCATTAAGTAACCAACATCCAGCAAATCATATTTATGCTGATTGTAGATATTTCTCTCTACAACAGGCACATCATGTGCTGGTTCAGGTCCCAAAGCATTATCCCGAACATAGAAATTATGCTCTTACCTAAGGATTATTGTGAGGTTCCTTTCCCAATCGAGGAAGTTCTTTCCTATCAGATTTTCCCCGTCCGAAATGGATTTTAGACAAAAGTTGGGTAGGGTTCTGTTGGTGACAGTAGGTGCAGGAATGTTATTGTTTGTTCCATTGTTTCTAGAACTAGATCTTGGTATAAACATTTATGCATTAAGCATAATTTAAATGTAATTAATATTAAACATTAAATAAACCAATATCCCTAATAAAAAGATTTATTAATTACTAAGACCCTATTTGGCTCATTTGTACACTCAGTTGTGGCATGACTCATATAGATGAGTTACTTTAAACTAGGAACTATTTCCAATTACAACTTTGCAACTCTTAGTTCTTACAATATTTCTAATTTCCAAAATTAGACATGTTTAAATATCATATACACCTTGGGAGCAACCAACACTTAGTTGTGTCGCCATGACAATCTGGAAGTCCCACTAAACCCAACCAAAAGACGATTGTAGGCAATTAGCCCCAGTGTCCAGCTGTGACATCTTTTCCAAGAAGTCTATGACATCTTTTCCAATTCAAAGCTTCCAAGTCCATCTTGGCTATTCATCTACTGCCTATTTATATACTCGAATATTCTCATTCACAAACAGGATTATACTTATATTAGTAATAAAACTTATATAACTCGATTTCATGTTAACTTCAGCATCATAGAACTTCGATAAAATATTGCATATGGAGTCTTTAAGGTACACCTCTAACTCTATGGATTAACGTCCAAAAATTATAACCACGATCTCATCCCTTTGTCAAACCTTTCATTCATAGTTTCATCATGTATTACATGCTAATTCTTTGGTCGAAATTTGCAATTTCTGCTAAAATGGCCCACTTTTCCACAATTATAACAAGCATCGACCTTCATTGGACATTTGTTAGCCTTATGTCCAAATTGATTACAATGGCAACATCTCTTACTTCTATCACGTTTATTTGTTCTTGACCTCAAGTATAGTCCATTTAGTTCATCTTCTCCAGACTTTACAATCTTTCCAATAGCTCTTTCTTCATGATTAACATGTGGTACGGTATCAGGCTCACCATATTGCCTACTAAACAACAACTTGAATTGTTCCCAACTAAAGGAAGCAATCAACTTGGATCCCAATTCTTTTTCCCAACGGTCCCACCATTCCTTAGCTTGTCCAATCAATTGATCCTTAGCTAAAAATACCTTATACTCATCCTTACAATTCATCTCTCTAAAGATTTGTTCCATAATTGTAATCCACATTTTTGCTTCCTCAATTCTCAGAGATCCAGAGAATGTGGGAGGTTGCCAGTCCTTGAGTGATCTAACTACATACTTCATGTAATTCTCATCAATTCCGGTTTCATAATCAATCTTTTCCTTGCCCTTGTCTTTTCGTTTCGCTTTATTTCTAAGGTTTATGTTATCCACAACATAATTCCTTTCATATTCCCTCTTTTCTTTTCTCTTGTCTTCTTTTCTTTTGGCTTTGGCCTCATCTCGCGCCCGAAACTGATCCTGAATCATTTTGTTCTGTTCAGCCATCAAGGCTAACATCATTTCTCTTGCTTCTTCAGGTGTCATTCCTCCAGACATGTTCTGAAAATATAAACATATAACTTGTTTAGTAACATGTCATCAGTTTAAAGACACCACTCATTTGTCCCGTATGATATTCAATCTCTTATAATTACTATATCATAACCTATCTTAGTTCAGATCATTACTTAAACCACTACATATCATTACCTAATGTTTGAGATCAAGACCTCACGGACACTTGAATCTCAAACTACTGCTCTGATACCATCTCGTGTGACACCCTTGCCACAACAACCACCAATTACAATATACCCAGGATTAATCACCAACATACAATAACATAATGATCTGATAACCTAAATTAAGTGTGGAAGCATTAAAAACATAAATAAGTAGTGCAACAAGTGTTAAACACCCTACGGTGCTATAAGGTACCAAGTCTAAGTCTACACACCCATACATTTATTACAATCATCCAGAATATTACAACATTGTCTCGTAACATAAATTACCGATAAAATAGTGCCGAATCTCCAAAATCTTCCAAACGACCTAACTAGAAGGTCCAGCAGTAGATTTTCCTTTGCCTGTAAAAATACAACAACTAAAACGTAAGCGAATGCTTAGTGAATACATAGATTGCGCATTTTATAAATTTTTATGAAGCCCAAGGATAACACAGATGACCAACATCGGATATCCTCTTCGTACACAAAGTACGGACCAGAGCCGCAGCCCCTTCGAGCTCAAAGCTCGGCATTTAAACATACCATCTGAGACAAACGTACGATCGGGGATGACATACTGCCTACCGGGCCTAGGAGGGATCAGCTCCAGGTCATATAGCACAGTAACATCAGAGTAATCGATGCGACCCACCGGTCCATCACTAGATGCACAACAACCGAAAGGACATGCAACAAGTAAGAATGTGCATCTAAATCTACGCAAGTTAGTAGAATTCCAAACAATCAATGAAACAACAGGTCTCAGCAGGCAAAGCTTACATAAAACAAATATAAACATGCGAAATCTACTGTACTCACAGTGGGTGCGTAATTTATCTTTTAACCGATATTATTTCTCTTCGGGCTTTCAACCGGATCCACCAAGTACCCCACTGTGGGTTAAACAACACCACAAGGGACCTGTTATATCAATTACAACAATTCCTCATATCATTAACCGTTTAAATCCATAAAATCAAGTTTCGTAAATTTGGCGATATTTTCCCCCATTTCGGGTACATGTCCAAATTCATACCATAATTAAGTTTGAACCCATTTCATGTTCATACATTGTCCTTTATATAACTCATGATGTAAACCATCAATTGGTGTGTTTTTATTTCCAATTAACCTTTCATTATATACTTTAATTTACTACCAAAAATATCCCAAAAGTGTAATTATTAGTCCATAGATTCGACCCCTTTAAAACCCATTCGAATCTGCCCAAAATTGAATGTACTCGCCGAGTTCAGTATAGGAACTCGCCGAGTTCCTGTTAGATTCGAACCATTTCGACTTTAGGGGCTAAACTCGAACCCCATTCGAATCTAGGGGCTAAATTCGAACCTATAATGATAGATTCGAACCCTTGTTCGAATCTGATGGTTAAACTCGAGTATATACTCGAATCTAGCACAAATTTCGAGTTTGTTCATGTATTTCGACTCTGTTCTTGACATATTCGAGTTTGTTCATCATTTCAGCTTAAATCTTTCATTTCTAAGTCAAAAATCATGCAAATATCAAGTATCAGGCCTAGATTCGATTCAACTATGCATATACTATCACATTCCAGCAATGTTTCAAGCAAAACAAGCTTCAATTCGCATAAAATGATAGATTCGAAATTTCTAGTTCTTCAAAACCGAAACAACAAACTTAAAAGTGTCGATTCTTACCTCAATTCGTATGAAATCTGAAATCCGTTTGTAAATTGTTGTTGTACTCCTCGATATCTTTCCGATGACGTATAATTCTCGAAAATCTGACGGTCGGTTTGTGAGATAACTTAGAGAGATGTAGAGAGAACTTCTAGAGAGAGAATGTAGAGAGAGAGAGTAAAACCATAAAATGAAGTCTTTTGCCTTATTTATTCCATTTCCAACATTTTTGCACATTTTACCCCTTGACCTAACCGGTTCCATAAAATACTGATTTAATCTTAGAATTATCATAAATAACTTTTAAATTCATAAAACTCCATAATAATGATTCTGAGTTCAATTTTCTTAAAAATAGCGACAAACTTCTAAATAACCCAAATACATAATAATTGCTTAATTTTAACTTAAACATATATTTTCCACTTAATTAACCAAAATATAGTAAAATAAATCCGAGGATGTTACAGCATGGGCTCCACCACGCTCAACTTCGTCCTCGAAGTTACTCGGATTCAAACAGTTTCGGATACTTTCTTAACATTTCCGCCTTTGTCTCCCACGTATGGTCTACTCCTTTGTGATGCTTCCAACGTATCAATACTATTTTAATCTCTTTGTTCCTTATTCTTCATTACCACAGTATTCATAATATATTCCGACTTTTCAACATATACTAACCCTTTTTGATTTCTAATTCATCATAATCAGCCTAATCTTCATTACCAGTTGTGAAGATTTAATAAAGATTTCTTCATGAAGTACCAAGTGCTATTTCGACATTTCCTTAAATAATTCTAAATGAGATAACAGATTCCTAACTTTTCTGTTATTCTAAATGAACCAACTCACCTCAGTGCTAAGTTTTATCCCTTTTTCAAAACAAGTAGTACACCTCATCGGTGATACTAACAAATATACTACATTGTTTCCCTCAAAACTGATTGGTTTAGGTGTTTCATCATTATAATTCTTCTTTCATATCACAGACTCAGCAATCAGAGTCCTTTCAATTTCATTCCAACACGTAGGCATTCTACATTTCCTCACGTACAAAACTGTAAACAGTGTTTTCTTGATTTTTAACATGATAACTAGTGTTATACGAAAATTCTATCAAAACAATTGATCTTTTCTGTTGGTACTTAAATCCAGAATGTATGATCTCATTATATATTCCAATGTGAAAATAGTCCATTCATTTTGACCATCTGTCGGGGTTAGTAAGCTATACTCATAGCTATATGTGTTCCTAATCCCACTTGTAAAGCAAACCAATAGTTGAAAATGAAACGACTCTTCTAATCAAACATAATCGATTCTAGTGTACCATAAAAATAATAACCTTACTCACGCATATCTGTGCAAGTTTTTCCGATCATAACTTTCTCAAGTTGGTATATACATACCAATTTAAATCAGCATGTCTACAATTTATTAATCGTAGAAAATTTCTTAAATTTGTAATACCGCGAAATAGCTTCCAAATTCTCAATCCCTCTACTTTTAGCGGAATCCTCCGAGATCTCAACTCCAGAAATCACATACTACAAAATATAACCTATTGTAATCAAAATTCACGATTTGACATATTCAGCTTTAGACTTACACCAAAATATCATCGATAATTACAATTACCGATTCCTCCAACATTGATATACAAATCCATATTCATAATGTCCATAACTAATTACTCGTAGTGCTCATAATTATCCCTGAAAGCCATTTTCAGTACATTCCTTCTTCGGACCTCAATTAATCATATCCCATTCGTAGATCAATCTTAGAAAAATAATTAGCTCTCATGCAGCTAATCGAAATAATCATCAATTCCCGGCAGCGGATACTTATAGTCAATTTGTTCAAATCATGTGAATCTATGCACATTCTCATTGTGACATCTTTTGTTTCATAAACACTATCGGGCTCCACACGGCAGAGAACTCAATCTACAAAGCCCCTATCTGACAACTTCTGAAGTTGCTTCATCATATCTTACCTTTCAGTAGATGCATACCGATACGAACAACAAGCTATTGGAGAAACTCCAGGGATCAAGTCAACACAAAATTTCACTTGTCTTTCAAGTGACACATCAGACAAGTCTTCCAGAAACACATATGGAAACATTTGGGACAACAGGCGCATCGGCCACAGTTTTCTTTTCAGTCTTGGTATCAATAACCTATACCAAACAAAACTCACAACCCTAAGCAATCAGCTTTCGGGACCTAACAATCATCATTAGACATTGATCCCCACTTCTCCAATACTCATATATACAATTCTCTCGCCCCTCCGGCGTAATTATCTTTATTATTTCTTTATTGCAAACTACATGCGTCTCATTACATATACACAACCAATTCATTCCAATCTTCATATCAAATCACCGATCTCTACTGGAATCAAGTCAGGATTGAAGACTACCTCTTCAATCACTAGAGTACAATCATGATGTGACGTCCTTGTTGGATTAATGATATAATTGTAATCACCAGGATCGACAAACAACCCAATGAATAATCATGATAATTGAAATTGAATACTTAAATTAGAATTAAGCAAATCCACACTAAAGCAATAGAATACATGTCTACAGTGATAAAAGTCTAACTATTACATCAACATAATTGTTTTAGAAGTAGAAATCCCAGCCCAAAGCTATTACATTCAAGTACCAATAGCTACTAAGGTCTCCGGGATATTGATTTGATATGCTTAAGTAGATGGTCCAGCTACACACTTGCCTTTGCCTGTAAACAATGTGAGTCAACAGTAAGCTAAATGCTTAGTGAGATAACAGATTATGCATACAACAAATATTTCTTTACATGCAATGCTTAACCATGGGCAGTGTAAGCCCCATGTATGTGAAAACGGCAGTGAAAGCCTCAATGTGTGAGTAAACCATGCAGTGCTAGCATGGGGTGGCAGTTCAATATGCTGATCGGGGATGTGCCGAACCTGATGGGATACGAGTGGGATGATCAGTCCCCGACAGTGGCCTGCTGTCAGCCCCAGTCCAGGTCGCATCAGATTATGAAGTAATGATCATGCAGTGCAAGCATGATGTAAATAGATGCACTTTCAATTGAACGCTGGCTACATGTGTGTTACATGTCAAGTACGAGTGTGCATCATAACAACAAAGTAATCTTGAGTGCCAAATGATGTATATGAACAATGTGAACATGCCATTGAATGTATAAACACGAATGTAAAAACAATAAATGTTCGAATGATAATCTGCTACTCACAGTGATTGGTATTGTGACCTGATCCTGAATCAGTGTGTGTTTTGATAACACCACAATGATCTGTAATGCAAGTGTAATAGTGAATTTGTGTCAGTAATTGCTTAAAAATTGTATTCTGAAAATCTAAGTATAATTGTGCTGATTTCGGACCACATCCGAATTCGGATGGTCCGAATCACTATTGGTCCGAAATGGGTGTTGGGGTCCGAATTTGGGACAGGGTCCGAAGTAGGTGATGGTCCGAAATTGATTACGTCCGAAATTGAGTAATCCGAAATTGGCATTTGTCCGAATTAGGAGGCATCCGGATTAGCAAGGTCCGAAATTGCTAATGGTCCGGATTGGAACTTTGGTCCGAAATAGTTGAACAGGACCCGAATTCGGATGGTCCGAATTCGGTCCATATGAATCCGAGTTCATACTTAATAAAATTTTCCAGATTTTCCAGATTTACGTTTTTGACCAATTTACATGTTTTTGTATATAAAATTGCAGATATGTACTTAATTAAACTATTCCAACTTAGAACATAACACTTATGTACCAAAATATTCGATTTGTGTCCATTTTTCTTCAAACTTCGAAGAACACACACTAAAACACACACGAAATTCCAAAAATCATACTTAGGGTGTGAATCTGATTCTAAAATTTGGTACACTACAACATATATGCTCGATTTAATCATTCCCATCATAAATTCCAACATGCATTAACATTTGCTACATAAATCTTATGATTCAGTTTTCACTAAAAACCGAACCAAAACTTCAAGAATTCGTAATTATAAGCAAACGTTACCTCAAATTGTTTGTTGCAGCAGTTATAGTCCCTAAATTGCACTTGAATCAAACTTTTTACACTTGAAATTACTGATTCTTGTGTGTGTTCTTGAATGGAGCCGTGAGGAAGAGAGAGTAGAGAGAGAAACCGGTTTTAGAGAGAGAGTGTAGTGAGAGAGTGAAGTGTGAAAAATAAAAGGGTTCTCCCTTTTTATCTCTATTTTGGCTCAATTGCATATTGTACCCTTCAACTTCGTATTTTCTACTTTAACTGATATAATGATCAAAATAACTTAAATTGACATAACATTTCATTAATACAAATAATTGAGTCTTAATAATTGTAAATTACACATAATTGAAAATTGGGATGTTACACATGATACACGTGATCTACGTTAAATAATGTGTTACTTAACAATTTCAACATCAATCACAACAGACAACTTAGACCAAGGCATCAACACTTGTTGAGCAAAAGCAGTAGATACAAATAATTGGTCGGCACCAGAATCAAACAGAACTCATGTCTACCTCCGAATCTTTCTTAGATTCTGAATCGTAGTACTAGACTTTTCTTTGCTTTACAAGCATAAGTCGTTAGTATCCAAAGTCTCTTTAAACTTTTTATGTTTGATCAAATCTTCATTTCATTAAGTATTATATCCACCCTTCCAATCGATTATACTTCACATTCATTTCTTACTTTACACTTTGCATTACATATTTCAATTTCTCTTTTAAAATTATCATGTATTTTCCATGTATTATCATACCCTCGTATGCTTTTCTCTTATAATTTCTAGATTTGTTTTCCTCATATAATATTCATATATATACCAACATTGAATCAGTCTCTTTGATTTCAACTACATCAAATTCTCATGAACAGTTCGTGTCATACGTTCTCAACCACAACCTTTGTAAGCTTACAATATTCAATACAATGTACCTTACCGTTTCCTTTTAATACAAGTTGATGTTATTTGTTTTATGATAAACACTACAAGTTGTTATCATTCCCTCAAACATATTACATATGATACTAATACTATTAGTTCCAATTCTTTTAACCCATCATGGTCAAACTTAAACTTCATTACAACTTCTAAACTCATTCATAAATTTCCAAGAAGTCTATGACATCTTTTCCAATTCAAAGCTTCCAAGTCCATCTTGGCTATTCATCTACTGCCTATTTATATACTCGAATATTCTCATTCACAAACAGGATTATACTTATATTAGTAATAAAACTTATATAACTCGATTTCATGTTAACTTCAGCATCATAGAACTTCGATAAAATATTGCATATGGAGTCTTTAAGGTACACCTCTAACTCTATGGATTAACGTCCAAAAATTATAACCACGATCTCATCCCTTTGTCAAACCTTTCATTCATAGTTTCATCATGTATTACATGCTAATTCTTTGGTCGAAATTTGCAATTTCTGCTAAAATGGCCCACTTTTCCACAATTATAACAAGCATCGACCTTCATTGGACATTTGTTAGCCTTATGTCCAAATTGATTACAATGGCAACATCTCTTACTTCTATCACGTTTATTTGTTCTTGACCTCAAGTATAGTCCATTTAGTTCATCTTCTCCAGACTTTACAATCTTTCCAATAGCTCTTTCTTCATGATTAACATGTGGTACGATATCAGGCTCACCATATTGCCTACTAAACAACAACTTGAATTGTTCCCAACTAAAGGAAGCAATCAACTTGGATCCCAATTCTTTTTCCCAACGGTCCCACCATTCCTTAGCTTGTCCAATCAATTGATCCTTAGCTAAAAATACCTTATACTCATCCTTACAATTCATCTCTCTAAAGATTTGTTCCATAATTGTAATCCACATTTTTGCTTCCTCAATTCTCAGAGATCCAGAGAATGTGGGAGGTTGCCAGTCCTTGAGTGATCTAACTACATACTTCATGTAATTCTCATCAATTCCGGTTTCATAATCAATCTTTTCCTTGCCCTTGTCTTTTCGTTTCGCTTTATTTCTAAGGTTTATGTTATCCACAACATAATTCCTTTCATATTCCCTCTTTTCTTTTCTCTTGTCTTCTTTTCTTTTGGCTTTGGCCTCATCTCGCGCCCGAAACTGATCCTGAATCATTTTGTTCTGTTCAGCCATCAAGGCTAACATCATTTCTCTTGCTTCTTCAGGTGTCATTCCTCCAGACATGTTCTTAAAATATAAACATATAACTTGTTTAGTAACATGTCATCAGTTTAAAGACACCACTCATTTGTCCCGTATGATAGTCAATCTCTTATAATTACTATATCATAACCTATCTTAGTTCAGATCATTACTTAAACCACTACATATCATTACCTAATGTTTGAGATCAAGACCTCACGGACACTTGAATCTCAAACTACTGCTCTGATACCATCTCGTGTGACACCCTTGCCACAACAACCACCAATTACAATATACCCAGGATTAATCACCAACATACAATAACATAATGATCTGATAACCTAAATTAAGTGTGGAAGCATTAAAAACATAAATAAGTAGTGCAACAAGTGTTAAACACCCTACGGTGCTATAAGGTACCAAGTCTAAGTCTACACACCCATACATCTATTACAATCATCCAGAATATTACAACATTGTCTCGTAACATAAAGTACCGATAAAATAGTGCCGAATCTCCAAAATCTTCCAAACGACCTAACTAGAAGGTCCAGCAGTAGATTTTCCTTTGCCTGTAAAAATACAACAACTAAAACGTAAGCGAATGCTTAGTGAATACATAGATTGCGCATTTTATAAATTTTTATGAAGCCCAAGGATAACACAGATGACCAACATCAGATATCCTCTTCTTACACAAAGTACGGACCAGAGCCGCAGCCCCTTCGAGCTCAAAGCTCGGCATTTAAACATACCATCTGAGACAAACGTACGATCGGGGATGACATACTGCCTACCGGGCCTAGGAGGGATCAGCTCCAGGTCATATAGCACAGTAACATCAGAGTAATCGATGCGACCCACCGGTCCATCACTAGATGCACAACAACCGAAAGGACATGCAACAAGTAAGAATGTGCATCTAAATCTACGCAAGTTAGTAGAATTCCAAACAATCAATGAAACAACAGGTCTCAGCAGGCAAAGCTTACATAAAACAAATATAAACATGCGAAATCTACTGTACTCACAGTGGGTGCGTAATTTATCTTTTAACCGATATTATTTCTCTTCGGGCTTTCAACCGGATCCACCAAGTACCCCACTGTGGGTTAAACAACACCACAAGGGACCTGTTATATCAATTACAACAATTCCTCATATCATTAACCGTTTAAATCCATAAAATCAAGTTTCGTAAATTTGGCGATATTTTCCCCCATTTCGGGTACATGTCCAAATTCATACCATAATTAAGTTTGAACCCATTTCATGTTCATACATTGTCCTTTATATAACTCATGATGTAAACCATCAATTGGTGTGTTTTTATTTCCAATTAACCTTTCATTATATACTTTAATTTACTACCAAAAATATCCCAAAAGTGTAATTATTAGTCCATAGATTCGACCCCTTTAAAACCCATTCGAATCTGCCCAAAATTGAATGTACTCGCCGAGTTCAGTATAGGAACTCGCCGAGTTCCTGTTAGATTCGAACCATTTCGACTTTAGGGGCTAAACTCGAACCCCATTCGAATCTAGGGGCTAAATTCGAACCTATAATGATAGATTCGAACCCTTGTTCGAATCTGATGGTTAAACTCGAGTAGGATCAACAGCAATCCCAGCACCAGATATCACGTGCCCCAAGAATTGGATCTGAATTAATTGTTAAAGAGGTACAAGTTAATAAAATAATTTATAATTGAGTATAAGGATCATGAAATTGTTTCAAACGTTGAGACGTACCTGCCTCAACCAGAATTCACACTTAGAGAATTTGGCATAAAGTCGCTCTTTGTGTAGCAACTCTAGCAATTCTCTCAGATGTGCAGCATGATCCTCTTCGGTCTTTGAATATATGAAAATGTCATCGATGAACACGATGACCGATTTGTCGAGCATTGGCCGGCAGACTCGATTCATGAGATCCATGAAAGCAGCCGGCGCATTTGTGAGACCAAACGGCATTACCAGAAACTCGTAGTGTCCGTAACGAGTTCTGAAAGCCGTCTTTGGAATGTCATCTGGGTGTACTTTGAGTTGGTGATAACCCGAACGAAGATCAATCTTCGAGAAGTAGCTTGCGCCTTGTAACTGGTCGAAGAGATCATCAATCCGGGGCAACGGGTATTTGTTTTTGATTGTGACTTTGTTGAGTTCTCGATAGTCGATGCACATTCGCAATGTGCCATCTTTCTTTTTGACAAACAGAACAGGAGCACCCCAAGGAGATGAACTTGGGCGGATAAAACCTTTGTCAAGTAGCTCCTGTAACTGCTTCATCATTTCCTGCATTTCAGCAGGGGCTAGACGGTAAGGAGCCTTTGCTATTGGAGCAGCTCCGGGAATGAGGTCAATGCGGAATTCCACTTGGCGATCAGGTGGCAATCCCGAGATATCTTCTGGAAAGACATCAGGAAATTCGGAAACGACGGAAACGGTAGAAGGAGATTGAACTTCAGCCTTTGCATCGACAGCGTAGGCTAAGTAAGCTGAACAACCCTTGGCAACGTGCTTTCGGGCTTTTGCAATTGAAATAAGGCATAAGTCGCCTTTGTGTCTGTCACCATATATGCAAATGTCTCGGCCCTCGGGAGTGGTGACCTTAATCATCCTTTTCTTGCAAACAATTTGGGCCTCATTGTGAACCAACCAATCCATACCTACTATGATATCAAACTCCCCGAACTCCATAGGGATCAGATCTATATTGAATACTACGTCTTCTACCAATAATGTACAATTCCTATACACTTTGTCTGCTTTTACTAACATATTGCTAGCAGTCTCTATGTCAAGTACAAATTGCAGTTTGGAAGTTGGCATGTTAAATTGACGAGCAAATGTAGTGGAGACAAACGAACGATTTGCTCCGGAATCAAACAGTATACGTGCAGGAATTGAGTTAACATAGAACGTACCAGTGACCACCTCCGGGTCATCCTTTGCTTCTTCAGCTGTGATTTGGAACGCCCTTGTTGGAGCCCTTTGAGATTGATCCCTGCGAGCCGTGGAAGCTACAGAAGATCTTGCTGTTGATTGTGGAGCATTCTGATCTCGTGGGGGTTTCGGGCAGTCCCTTGAGAAATGGCCAAGTCTGTGGCAGTTGTAGCATGCATCATCTTTTCGTGGACAATGCTCCCAGTGATGGCCTTTCTGCCCACAGCAGAAACAATACATGTCCCGAGTCTTGCACTCCCCAGAGTGCGCTTTTCTGCATCGTCTGCAGTCTCTCATTTCTGAACTGGCCGAAAAGGCTCTTCCCTTCTTGGGTGATGATGACTGTTGATGGGATTGAGGAGAGAATCGGGAAGATCCAGACTCCCGCTGCCTTTTTGGTGGCGACGGTTGAGTCGGTGTTGCGGCAGCTGACCCGATAACATACCCAGACAATAAGACGATCTGCTCCACGTTTCGAGCAGCCTCGAGTAATCCAGCAAACGTTGTATACCGAACCCCACTCATGGTTCGGCGTATCTCATAATCTAGTCCGGCCTCAAACCGGGCTATCTTCCTCTCTTCTGTGTCTACTTGATGGGGTGCGAACAGACTCAATCGGGTGAACTCAACGGCATATTGTGTAACCGTTTTCGTTCCCTGAGTTAAGTTCAGGAATTTTGCCTCGAGACGTCGCTTCTCGTCGGCTGGACAGTACTGTTGAGAAAACACTTCCTTGAACTCGCTCCATGACATGTGTGACACTACCTCCATCGTCAACACATGTGTCATTGCGTCCCACCACATAACAGCGTCCCTTGCAAACATAGCGGTTGCAAAGCGGACCATGTCTTTATCAGCGCAGTCGCTGATCCTGAAAGTTCGTTCCGTGGTGGTGATCCATTCCAGTGCAGTCACAGCATCACCGGTTCCATCAAAAGTAACAGCCCCGTTACTTTTGAAGTCCTTAAACCTACAACCCCTTGATCTGTTAGAAGACCCAGTGTCTTGTCTTTCCTCTTGGTCGTCCTGTTGTTGTTCTTTGTTCTTTCGCTTATCGGCCTTTCGTTTTGCCTCGGCCTCATCTCTGGCCCTTAACTGATCAGCAAATGACTGAGCCTGCTCAGCCATTCGTTTGGATTGTAGCTCATTGTTTTGTTCCATGAGAGCTTGCATCATCTGGAACATTTGCTGAGGAGTCATATCGTCTCCTGACATGTTCTGAAATATAACAACTTATATTTAGAACATTTATTTGTAAGTCCTAAGTGTACAGTTACCCTTTGTGTTTCCCCGTGTGCATGTCAATCCTATCTTAGTTCAGATCATTACTTAGAAGTTCATTCTAATATCATAACCTAAGTTTGAGTCCAAGTCCTCGCGGACACTTGAAACCTCAAACTAATGCTCTGATACCAAACTGTGACGTCCTTGTTAATTAATGATATAATTGTAGCAATCACCAGGATCGACAAACAACCCAATGAGTATCATAATAATTGAAATTGAGTACTTAAATCAGAATTAAGCAAATCCACACTAAAGCAATGAAAGTAATTGTCTACAGTGTTTAAGTCTAGCTATTACATCATCATAATTGTTTTAGAAGTAGAAATCCCAGCCCAAAGCTATTACATTCAAGTACCAATAGCTACTAAGGTCTCCGGGATATTGATTTGATATGCTTAAGTAGATGGTCCAGCTACACTCTTGCCTTTGCCTGTAAACAATGTGAGTCAACAGTAAGCTAAATGCTTAGTGAGATAACGGATTATGCATACAACAAATATTTCTTTACAAACAATGCTTAACCATGGGCAGTGTAAGCCCCATGTATGTGAATATCGGCAGTGTAAGCCTCAGTGTATGTGAAAAACCATGCAGTGCAAGCATGGGTTGGCAGTTCAATATGCTGATCGGAGATGTGCCGAACCTGATGGGATACGAGTGGGATGATCAGTCCCCGACAGTGGCCTGCTGTCAGCCCCAGTCCAGGTCGCATCAGATTATGAAGTAATGATCATGCAGTGCAAGCATGATGTAAATAGATGCACTTTCAAATGAACGCAAGCTACATGTGTGTTACATGTCAAGTACGAGAGTGCATCATAACAACAAATCATTTCATGAGTGCCAAATGAAGTATATGAACAATGTGAACATGCCAGTGAATGTATAAACATGAATGCAAAAACAATAAATGTTCGAATGACAATCTGTTACTCACAGTGATTGGTTTTGTGACTTGATCCTGAATCAATGTGTGTTTTGATAACACCACAATGATCTGTAAAGTAGGTGTAATAGTGATGTAATGTCAGTAATTGCTTAAAATTGTATTCTGAAAATTAAGTGTAATTAGGTTCTGATTTCGGACCATATCCGAATTCGGATGGATCCGAAATCCGGATGGTCCTCAGGTCCGAATTGGGGGGGTGATCCGGATTGGGTGCTCCGAAATTGCTATGTGTCCGAAGTTGACATTGGTCCGAAATGGGTAATGGTCCGAATTGAGGTTGAGTCCGAATTGGGATGTACCCGAAATAGTAGTTGGTCCGAAACACTGTAGGTCCGAACTGGGTACGGATCCGAATTCGGATGGATCCGGACCGAGTTCATACTTGGTGAAATTTCCAATATTTTCCAGATTTACGTTTTTGACCATTTTTGCATGTTTGAGTATCTAAAATTGCAGATATGAACTTAAATACACTATTTCAACTTATATCATAACACTTATGTACCAAAACAACCCATTTGTGTCCATTTTCTACATGTCTCGATGAACACACACACACACACACTAAAAACACACACTAATCTAGAAATCACACTTAGAGGTGGAATCTGATTCTGAAATTTGGTACACTACATTATCAACCTTTGATTTTAACATTGCAACAAAAATATACAACATGCATTAACATTTAGGACCAAAATCCTATGATTCGGATTTCACAAAAACCGAACCAAAAACCATCAAAATCGTAAGTTTGAATGAATATTACCTTAAATCGTTTGTTGCAATGCTTATAGTTCCTTCCAAATCACTTGAATCCCGAATTTTTGCACTTGAATCCAACAATTTTCGGATTTTTGATGATGAAATTTGGTGGGTTTTTAGAGAGAGGAAGAGAGAGAATCGAGAGAGTTAGAGAGAGAAGAAGATGGTGGAAATGAAAGGGTTTCCTTTCTTTTATTCCCCTTTTTGACCCATTTGCATAACACACCCCTCAACTTCGTATTTTCTTATTTAACTGATAATATGATCAAAATTTAACTTAAATTGATATAATATTCCATTAACATAATAATTAAGTCCTTAAAATTGCAAATTACATATAATTGAAAAATAGGGATGTTACAAATGTGTTAGTTTAATATGGGATTACGGATGTATTGTATTATGTTTAACCTTTGTGTATGAAGTTTAAAGTTTTAAATTTGCCGTAATTTGCATAATCCTATGATACGTGTATTATAGATCCGTTGCGTTATTGCCACTTATGATTTTATGTTGACGTGGCATTTATGGAGATCGGGAGGGGTGTTACACCTCTAGTTAAACATTTAGACAACCGTTGTTATAAATATTGTTACTCCCATTTGGACATTTTGACGAAACACAGTTCATAAAGAAACTAGTAAGTAAGCAATTATCCCTTGCTACACGATATTTAATGTAATTACTAGGCATAGATAAAGTCAACCAATAGTAATCATGATTATGTTTCTCGACTCTAATAATCTCATATTAAACTTGTAACAAATAGAATAGAATACATCAGTTTTGTCCGACATAGCCATGCCTTTAATTCAGCATTATCGTTGAGGGTCCCAGAAATATCTCACCTTCATGAAAGAGGTGCAATTCCTATCTTGACTGTTTAGGCTCCGGGCTCCCAGTGTAACTGACCTTGAATCTTTATGGCTGCCCAGTTACGAAGCAACGTTGGATTAAGCCAAGACCAATGTTCCTTGCATCATATTACGTGAACATCTCAGGTGTTTGGGAAAACCTTATTGTGTATACTCGTGATTAAAATCCATGGAGTGTGCTCAATGTGGATCAATCCAATGTTTGTTCGCAACAGATGCTTGTGTATTTAGTTAAACTTTTGTTATGTTCACCTTAATGAACATCAATTAAACTTTCATAGTAGACATTTTATCTTTGTTGTGGTTCTCATGACAACAAGTGGTTATGAGAAATTTAGGAATGGACTTAGTTCACTCAGGAATCGCTAAAACATGTAAAGTTTGAACACCATTAAATATGTCATGTTAATTCCTATTATCTCAATATAACCATAACACACTTTAAATTTAATGTTACTGTTCAATAATTATTTCTCATGATATCATGATCATATCTGAAATCTCTATTTCAGAATTAGATCATCTTGAGAGTTCCCTTAGTTAACTTGTTTAACTGTTTTATTGTTTTGTTTGGAGTTTTCAATTGACTACTAATTACAACTGCTTTGTAATAGCTGTGTGGGTTTAGGTTAATCCTAAAATGATTATGGAGTCCTAGAGATGTTGGTTATCACCTCAAGAATCTTAAATCTCATCTTTTCAGCTTTACTTAGTTGTGTCTTACTGAGTTTAGATGGTTGTACATTACTGATATGTCTGACCATGTAGCCATTGTGGGTTTTATCCCAACAATCTTACAATTAAACCACATATATACTTAAACCATTCATGTGTTGACCTAGTTGAAACAACTTTTGCGTTTATCATCAAAACTAAGTAAAGCTGAAACTTGGTTTTGTTGGCGCAAAGTGTACCCTTTCTTTTTTGTTTAAACAATCGGGATATCTAATGTCCATATTATCAGCTGGACAATCCAAAGCAATCATTCATATATGTATCTCTTTATATATCGTCATTCATTTACACTTAATTGCACACTATATATTAGTTTCATGATATAACACTTTATACATTTACACAACAACAATTGTCATTAAAATAATAAGAGTCACATGTATACTTGAAAGCATTTTAAGCAATCTACAATAAGTCTCTAATAATTAAGTGGCATTAAGTCCTTAATTTTGTTTCAATACTTTATATCAGAACAATTTTTGACTACTAATTGTTTTAATCACTATTGTCTAGTCACTGTTCAAGTCTCACATGAATCCATAGCCAGTTAATATCTTATGGGTTCAAAGCCAAACAATCATTCATAAAGAGATACTTTAAAGTAAAATCATAAACACTTCTATTCAAAATCAAAAACTTTAAAATACTAATAATAAATTATTTGAATTGAAATAAAGAAAGTAAATAAATTGTTTATCATATCAACCCATAAAATTAATCAAATAAGTAAATTATGATTACATGCAATATTTAACTTAAAGTGTCAGCATCATAATCCATGCTCCCACTGCTGCAATGTACTTTAGTACTTCTCACTTCTCCTTAGTCCGTGCAAACATTTTGCATAATTAAGTTAATATCTAAGTATCTAATTCAATTAACTAAAACATAGAGAAATAAAATGTTCAGATACCTGAAGTGCCAGTCTCATGGGCCTTTCTGATCTTTTCTAAATACTTCGGATGATTTGTTTTCAGTGGCCTACATCCTGGCACTCAAAGCACTTGTCCTCCTTGGCCTTAGGATCTTTTGTCTTAGACTTTAGCTTCATACTTGGAACTTCCTTCCTCTTCTGACTCTTGCCCTTTCCTTTCTTCTTTTTAATCCTTCATTCTCTCACGAGCAAAACATCCACGGTCTTCCCTTCATACAGATTGATACTCATACTCTCTTCTGTAGTGACCAGCATCAAATGCAACTCACAATCTTAGTCATGTTATGAATGTTAAAGTTGGCCACAAAGGTCTTGTAATGCTTGCTAAGAGAGTTTAAGATTAGATTTGTTACCATTTCTTGGCTCACAGGAAATCCAAATGTGTCAAGGTGATCTAAGTATCCTTTCATCTTAAGAACATGAACACTAACAGATGATCCCTCAGCCATCTTACAGGAGTTCACACTTTTGTTATATTGAACCTTTTAATTATGTATGGAACATGTCTTCATCTACTTGATCTAATCATAAACACCAACATTCATAAAGTTGGTTTGCATATGAGGGGATATGGTTGCTAGCATTAAGTAACCAACATCCAGCAAATCATATTTATGCTGATTGTAGATATTTCTCTCTACAACAGGCACATCATGTGCTGGTTCAGGTCCCAAAGCATTATCCCGAACATAGAAATTATGCTCTTACCTAAGGATTATTGTGAGGTTCCTTTCCCAATCGAGGAAGTTCTTTCCTATCAGATTTTCCCCGTCCGAAATGGATTTTAGACAAAAGTTGGGTAGGGTTCTGTTGGTGACAGTAGGTGCAGGAATGTTATTGTTTGTTCCATTGTTTCTAGAACTAGATCTTGGTATAAACATTTATGCATTAAGCATAATTTAAATGTAATTAATATTAAACATTAAATAAACCAATATCCCTAATAAAAAGATTTATTAATTACTAAGACCCTATTTGGCTCATTTGTACACTCAGTTGTGGCATGACTCATATAGATGAGTTACTTTAAACTAGGAACTATTTCCAATTACAACTTTGCAACTCTTAGTTCTTACAATATTTCTAATTTCCAAAATTAGACATGTTTAAATATCATATACACCTTGGGAGCAACCAACACTTAGTTGTGTCGCCATGACAATCTGGAAGTCCCACTAAACCCAACCAAAAGACGATTGTAGGCAATTAGCCCCAGTGTCCAGCTGTGACATCTTTTCCAAGAAGTCTATGACATCTTTTCCAATTCAAAGCTTCCAAGTCCATCTTGGCTATTCATCTACTGCCTATTTATATACTCGAATATTCTCATTCACAAACAGGATTATACTTATATTAGTAATAAAACTTATATAACTCGATTTCATGTTAACTTCAGCATCATAGAACTTCGATAAAATATTGCATATGGAGTCTTTAAGGTACACCTCTAACTCTATGGATTAACGTCCAAAAATTATAACCACGATCTCATCCCTTTGTCAAACCTTTCATTCATAGTTTCATCATGTATTACATGCTAATTCTTTGGTCGAAATTTGCAATTTCTGCTAAAATGGCCCACTTTTCCACAATTATAACAAGCATCGACCTTCATTGGACATTTGTTAGCCTTATGTCCAAATTGATTACAATGGCAACATCTCTTACTTCTATCACGTTTATTTGTTCTTGACCTCAAGTATAGTCCATTTAGTTCATCTTCTCCAGACTTTACAATCTTTCCAATAGCTCTTTCTTCATGATTAACATGTGGTACGATATCAGGCTCACCATATTGCCTACTAAACAACAACTTGAATTGTTCCCAACTAAAGGAAGCAATCAACTTGGATCCCAATTCTTTTTCCCAACGGTCCCACCATTCCTTAGCTTGTCCAATCAATTGATCCTTAGCTAAAAATACCTTATACTCATCCTTACAATTCATCTCTCTAAAGATTTGTTCCATAATTGTAATCCACATTTTTGCTTCCTCAATTCTCAGAGATCCAGAGAATGTGGGAGGTTGCCAGTCCTTGAGTGATCTAACTACATACTTCATGTAATTCTCATCAATTCCGGTTTCATAATCAATCTTTTCCTTGCCCTTGTCTTTTCGTTTCGCTTTATTTCTAAGGTTTATGTTATCCACAACATAATTCCTTTCATATTCCCTCTTTTCTTTTCTCTTGTCTTCTTTTCTTTTGGCTTTGGCATCATCTCGCGCCCGAAACTGATCCTGAATCATTTTGTTCTGTTCAGCCATCAAGGCTAACATCATTTCTCTTGCTTCTTCAGGTGTCATTCCTCCAGACATTGTGACGTCCTTGATAATTAATGATATAATTGTAATCTCCAGGATCGACAAACGACCCAATGAATAATCATGATAATTGAAATTGAATACTTAAATTAGAATTAAGCACATCCACACTAAAGCAAGGTAAAGTACATGACTACAGTGATTAAATCTAGCTATTACATCATCAATAATGTTTTAATAGTAACAAATCCCAGCCCCAAAGCTACATTGTCCATATACCAATTAGCTTCTATGGTCACCGAGATAAGAAATGGATTGCTTAAGATGAAGGTCCCACAACACTCTTGCCTTTGCCTGAAAACAATGTGAGTCAACAGTAAGCTAAATGCTTAATGAGAAAACAGATTATGCAAACAACAAATATTTCTTTACATGCAATGCTTAACCATGGGCAGTGTAAGCCCCATGTATGTGAAAACGGCAGTGAAAGCCTCAATGTGTAAGTAAACCATGCAGTGCTAGCATGGGGTGGCAGTTCAATATGCTGATCGGGGATGTGCCGAACCTGATGGGATAACGAGTGGGATGATCAGTCCCCGACAGTGGCCTGCTGTCAGCCCCAGTTCAGGTCGCATCAGATTGTGAAGTAATGATCATGCAGTGCAAGCATGATGTAAATAGATGCACTTTCAATTGAACGCTGGCTACATGTGTGTTACATGTCAAGTACGAGTGTGCATCATAACAACAAAGTAATCTTGAGTGCCAAATGATGTATATGAACAATGTGAACATGCCATTGAATGTATAAACACGAATGTAAAAACAATAAATGTTCGAATGATAATCTGCAACTCACAGTGGTTGGTATAGTGTGACTTGATCCTGAATCAATGTGTGTTTTGATAACACCACAATGATCTGTAATGTAAGTGTAATAGTGAATTTGTGTCAGTAATTGCTTAAAAATTGTATTCTGAAATTTTAAATAAAACCCTAGTTGAATTCGGACCACATCCGAATTCGGATGGTCCGAAATCCGGATGGTCCGAATTGGGTCCTCGGTCCGAATTCACTATTGGTCCGAATTTGGGTATAGTCCGAAGTCATTGTGGTCCGAAATACTTGGTCCGAAATTGGCATGATCCGAAATTGGGATGAGGATCCGAATTGTCCATTGGTCCGAAATGGGTTGGGGTGGATCCGAAATCAATGTATATCCGAACTAGGATGATGATCCGAATTCGGATGGATCATCAGTCCGAGTTCATACTTGGTAAAATTTTCCAGATTTTCCAGATTTGCATTTTTGACCATTTTACATGTTTTTGTATATAAAATTGCAGATATGTACTTAAATAAACTATTCCAACTTAGAACCCAACGCTTATGTACCAAAATATCCGATTTGTGTCCATTTTTCTTTAAACTTCGAAGAACACACACACTAAAACACACACTTAATTCCAAAATCACACTTAGACTTCGAATCTGATTCTGAATTTTTGTATACAACAACATACATGCTCGAATTCAGATAATCTATCATAATATATGACATGCATTAACATTTGCATCTTGAATCTTAGAAATCGGTTCACATAAAAACCAACTCAAAAACTTCAAAAATCCGTAATATAGGGAGATTGTTACCTTGATTTGATACTTGCAGTTGCTATAGTTCCTTAATTGCTACTTGTTTCCAAATTTTGCACTTGAAATCGTTGATTCTTGTGTGTTTCTTGGAGTAAAGCCGAGAGGAAGAGAGTAAAGAGAGAGAAAGTGAGAGACGGTTGAGAAAGTAGAGAGAGAAAGTGATGGGTTAAAATGAAGAGTTATTCCTTCTTTTATTTGTATTTTCACCTATTTGCACATTATACCCCTCACTTTGTATTTTCTTACTTAACTAATAATATGATCAAGATTTGCTTAAATTATAATAATCATCCAAAAAGTACAACAATTTAAGTATTAAAATTGTAAATTACATGTAATTGAAAATTGGGATGTTACAGCATGGGCTCCACCACGCCTATACTTCGTCCGCGAAGTCATGCTGTGCTAAACAAACTTGGGTACTTAGTCTTCATGTCTTCTTCCGATTCCCAAGTATGATTAGCTCCCCGATGATGCTTCCACTTGACCAGCACCATCCTGATTTCCTTATTTCGTAGTTTCTTGACTTTTGTCTCTAAAATGCACTCCGGCTCATCAACGAACCTTAGCCATTCGTCAATCTTAATGTCCGAGTGATCAGTCCATGGTTCCCTCTCGGGCACCAGACTTTTCCTTAAGTACCCAACGTGAAATACCGGATGAACTCCTGATAACTCTTCCGGCAAGTCCAAGTGATAGGACTGATTCCCAATTCTTTCTAGTATCTTGAAGGGTCCTATGAATCGAGGCGATAGCTTTCCTCGCTTTACGAATCTTGTGACTCCTTTCATTGGGGATACCTTCAAGTATACCCAATCGTCCTTTTGAAACTCTATTGCTTTGTGACGGCGATCGTGGTAATTCTTTTGCCGATCTTGTGCCGTTTTCATGTACTGCCGAATGAGTTGTATCTTTTCATTGGTTTCTTGCAGCAAAGCAGGACCGGCTATTGGAGTTTCTCCTGTTTCCCTCCAACAGGTTGGAGTCCTACATTTTCTTCCGTATAGAAACTCGAACGGTGCCATCTTGATAGTGGAATGGTAACTGTTGTTGTAGGAGAATTCAACCAATGGGAGGTGATCGTCCCAGTTACCACCCAAATCCATGACACAGGCTCTGAGCATGTCTTCGAGAGTTAAAATTGTTCTTTCACTTTGACCATCAGATTGGGGTCTATAGGCAGTACTCATTGCGATACGAGTACCAAGACCCTGTTGTAGAGCAGCCCAGAAGTTGGAAGTGAATCTACTATCTCGGTCGGAGACAATAGACTTAGGCACACCATGCCTAATAACGATTTCATTTACGTAGATCTGGGCAAGTCGGTCCAGTGAGTAGGTTTCTCGGATGGAAATGAAGTGAGCAGATTTTGTCAATCGGTCAACAATGACCCAAATGGCGTCATGTTGACGACGAGTCTTAGGTAGCTTGGTTACGAAATCCATAGTAATATGGTCCCACTTCCATTCTGGGATAGGAAGAGGTTGCATACTACCATAGGGTTGTTGGTGTTCTGCTTTGACTAAATGACAAGTTCTGCACTTTTCAACATACTGACCGACATCTCTTTTCAATCCTGGCCACCAGAAGTCGGCCTTCAGGTCGTTGTACATTTTCGTGCTACCAGGATGAATCGAGAACTTAGATTGATGAGCTTCTTCAAGTATCACTTCCCGCATGTTCCCGAACTTAGGAACCCACACTCTGCCATAAATACCCTTTAATCCAGTTCCATCATCTTGCATTAATGGCAACTGTATTCTGATATCTTCATCCTTTACATTCTCCTCCTTTAAGGCCTGCAACTGAGCAGCTCTTACATCGTCTATGATCGTTGAAGTCAGTATCGTGGAAGTCAAGGCATAGCAGTATGCCTTGCAATACGCTTTTCTGCTTAAGGCATCGGCCACTACGTTGGCCTTCCCCGGGTGATATAGAATTTCACAGTCGTAATCTTTGATCAGCTCCATTGACCTTCTTTGCCTCATATTCAAGTCCTTCTGACTGAATATGTACTTCAAACTTTTGTGGTCGGTGTAGAGCTGACACTTGGTTCCATACAAGTAGTGTCTCCATAATTTGAGAGCGAAAGTCACAGCGGTTAGCTCTAGATCATGAGTAGAGTAATCTTTCTCATGTGGTTTGAGTTGTCTAGAAGCATAAGCTATGACGTTTCCTCTTTGCATTAGTACCGCACCCAAACCCATGCCTGATGCATCTGTGTAGACTACGAAGTCTTCGTTCCCTTCAGGCAGGGCTAACCCTGGTGCTTCACTTAGCAAAGTCTTCAGTTTGTCAAACGCCACTTGCTGTTCTTCTTTCCAAAAGAAGGTTGCGTTCTTGCGAGTAAGCTTTGTAAGAGGTACGGCTATTTTGGAAAAGTCCTTGATGAATCGGCGGTAGTAACCAGCCAATCCCAGAAAACTGCGAATTTCTGAGGCGTTGCGGGGTGATTCCCAGTTCTGGATAGCTTCGATCTTTGCAGGATCAACAGCAATCCCAGCACCAGATATCACGTGCCCCAAGAATTGGATCTGAATTGAATATTGAGTAAGTACAAGTTAACAAAGGGTTTATGATTGAGTATAAGGATCATGAAATTGTTTCGAATGTTGAGATGTACCTGCCTCAACCAGAATTCACATTTAGAGAATTTGGCGTAAAGTCGCTCTTTGCGTAGCAACTCTAGTAATTCTCTCAGATGTGTTGCATGATCCTTTTCGGTTTTTGAATAAATGAGAATGTCATCGATGAACACGATGACCGATTTGTCGAGCATTGGCCGGCAGACTCGATTCATGAGATCCATGAAAGCGGCCGGCGCATTAGTAAGACCGAACGGCATTACCAGAAACTCGTAGTGTCCGTAACGAGTTCTGAAAGCCGACTTTGGAATGTCATCAGGGTGTACTTTGAGTTGGTGATAACCCGAACGAAGATCAATCTTCGAGAAGTAACTTGCGTCTTGTAACTGGTCGAAGAGATCATCAATCCGGGGCAACGGGTATTTGTTCTTGATTGTGACTTTGTTGAGTTCTCGATAGTCGATGCACATTCGCAATGTGCCATCTTTCTTTTTGACGAACAACACAGGAGCGCCCCATGGAGAAGAACTTGGGCGTATGAAACCCTTGTCGAGCAACTCCTGTAACTGCTTCATCATTTCCTGCATTTCAGCAGGGGCTAGACGGTAAGGAGCCTTTGCTATTGGAGCAGCTCCGGGAATGAGGTCAATGCGGAATTCCACTTGGCGATCAGGTGGCAATCCCGAGATATCTTCTGGAAAGACATCAGGAAATTCGGAAACGACGGGAACGGTGGAAGGAGATTGAACTTCAGCCTTTGCATCGACAGCGTAGGCTAAATAAGCTGAACAACCCTTAGCCACGTGCTTTCGGGCTTTTGCAATTGAAATAAGGCATAAGTCGCCTTTGTGTCTGTCACCATAAATGCATATGTCTCGGCCCTCGGGAGTTCCTAATCAATCTTTTCTTGCAAACTATCTGTGCCTCATTGTGAACCAACCAATCCATACCTACTATTACATCAAACTCCCCGAACTCCATGGGAATTAGATCTATGTTGAACACTACATCCTCTACCAACAATGTGCAATTTCTATACACTTTATCTGCTTTTACTAACATGTTGCTAGCAGTCTCTATGTCAAGTACAAATTGCAGTTTGGAAGTTGGCATGCTAAATTGACGAGCAAATGTAGTGGAGACAAACGAACGATTTGCTCCAGAGTCAAACAGTATACGTGCAGGAATTGAGTTAACATAGAACGTACCAGTGACCACCTCCGGGTCATCCTTTGCTTCTTCAGCTGTGATTTGGAATGCCCTTGTTGGAGCCCTTTGAGATTGATCTCTGCGAGCCGTGGAAGCTACAGAAGATCTTGCTGTTGATTGTGGAGCATTCTGATCTCGTGGGGGTTTCGGGCAGTCCCTTGAAAAATGGCCAAGCCTGTGGCAATTGTAGCATGCATCATCTTTTCGTGGACAATGCTCCCAGTGATGGCCTTTCTGCCCACAGCAGAAGCAGTACATATCCTGAGTCTTGCACTCCCCAGAGTGCGCTTTTCTGCATCGTCTGCAGTCTCTCATTTCTGAACTGGCCGAAAAGGCCCTTCCTTTCTTGGGTGATGATGACTGTTGATGGGATTGAGAAGAGAATCGGGAAGATCCAGACTCCCGCTGCCTTTTTGGCGGCGACGGTTGAGTCGGTGGTGCGGCGGCTGACCCGATTACGTATCCAGATAATAAGACGATCTGCTCCACATTCCGAGCAACCTCGAGTAATCCAGCAAACGTTGTATACCGAACCCCACTCATGGTTCGGCGTATCTCATAGTCTAGTCCGGCCTCAAACCGGGCTATCTTCCTTTCTTCCGTGTCAACTTGATGTGGTGCAAACAAACTTAAGCGGGTGAACTCAACGGCATATTGTGTAACCGTTTTCGTTCCTTGAGTCAGATTCAGGAACTTCGCCTCTAGACGACGCTTCTCATCAGTAGGACAGTATTGCTGGGAGAATACTTCCTTGAATTCATTCCAGGACATGTGCGACACTACCTCCATCGTCAGCACATGTGTCATTGCATCCCACCACATAACAGCGTCCCTTGCAAACATAGCGGTTGCAAAGCGGACCATGTCTTTGTCAGCGCAGTCGCTGATTCTGAAAGTTCTCTCCGTGGTGGTGATCCATTCCAATGCAGTAACGGCGTCTCCAGTCCCATCAAAAGTAACCGCTCCGTTACTTTTGAAGTCCTTAAATCTGCAACCCCTTGATCGGTTAGAAGACCCAGTATCATCTTGCCTTTCTCCCTGGTCGTCCTGTTGTTGCCCCTTGTGCTTTCGCTTATCTGCCTTTCGTTTTGCCTCGGCCTCATCTCTGGCCCTTAATTGGTCAGCAAATGACTGAGCCTGCTCAGCCATTCGTTTGGATTGTAGCTCATTGTTTTGTTCCATGAGAGCTTGCATCATCTGGAACATTTGCTGAGGAGTCATATCGTCTCCTGACATGTTCTGAAATATAACAACTTATATTTAGAACATTTGATTGTAAGTCCTAAGCGTTTACAGTTACCCTTTGTGTTTCCCCGTGTGCATGTCAATCCTATCTTAGTTCAGATCATTACTTAGAAGTTCTTTCTAATATCATGACCTAAGTTTGAGTCCAAGTCCTCGCGGACACTTGAAACCTCAAACTAATGCTCTGATACCAAACTTGTGACGTCCTTGTTAATTAATGATATAATTGTAATCTCCAGAATCGACAAACAACCCAATGAATAATCATGATAATTGAAATTGAATACTTAAATTAGAATTAAGCAAATCAACACTAAAGCAAAGTAAGATACATGACTACAGTGATTAAATCTAGCTATTACATCATCAATAATGTTTAATAGTAACAAATCCCAGCCCCAAAGCTACATTGTCCATATACCAATTAGCTTCTATGGTCACCGAGATAAGAAATGGATTGCTTAAGATGAAGGTCCCACAACACTCTTGCCTTTGCCTGAAAACAATGTGAGTCAACAGTAAGCTAAATGCTTAGTGAGATAACAGATTATGCAAACAACAAGTATTTCTTTACATGCAATGCTTAACCATGGGCAGTGTAAGCCTCATGTATGTGAAAACGGCAGTGAAAGCCTCAATGTGTAAGTAAACCATGCAGTGCTAGCATGGGGTGGCAGTTCAATATGCTGATCGGGGATGTGCCGAACCTGATGGGATAACGAGTGGGATGATCAGTCCCCGACAGTGGCCTGCTGTCAGCCCCAGTCCAGGTCGCATCAGAGTGTGAAGTAATGATCATGCAGTGCAAGCATGATGTAAATAGATGCACTTTCAATTGAACGCAAGCTACATGTGTGTTACATGTCAAGTACGAGTGTGCATCATAACAACAAATCATTTCATGAGTGCCAAATGAAGTATATGAACAACGTGAACATGCTATTGAATGTATAAACACGAATGTAAAAACAATAAATGTTCGAATGATAATCTGCAACTCACAGTGATTGGTATAGTGTGACTTGATCCTGAATCAATGTGTGTTTTGATAACACCACAATGATCTGTAATGTAAGTGTAATAGTGAATTAATGTCAGTAATTGCTTAAAAATTGTATTCTGAAATTTTAAATAAAAATCCTAGTTGAATTCGGACCACATCCGAATTCGGATGGTCCGAAATCCGGATGGTCCGAATTGGGTCCTCGGTCCGAATTCACTATTGGTCCGAAGTCATTGTGGTCCGAAATACTTGGTCCGAAATTGGCATGATCCGAAATTGGGATGAGGATCCGAATTGTCCATTGGTCCGAAATGGGTTGGGGTGGATCCGAAATCAATGTATATCCGAACTAGGATGATGATCCGAATTCGGATGGATCATCAGTCCGAGTTCATACTTGGTAAAATTTTCCAGATTTTCCAGATTTGCATTTTTGACCATTTTACATGTTTTTGTATATAAAATTGCAGATATGTACTTAAATAAACTATTCCAACTTAGAACCCAACGCTTATGTACCAAAATATCCGATTTGTGTCCATTTTTCTTTAAACTTCGAAGAACACACACACTAAAACACACACTTAATTCCAAAATCACACTTAGACTTCGAATCTGATTCTGAATTTTTGTATACAACAACATACATGCTCGAATTCAGATAATCTATCATAATATATGACATGCATTAACATTTGCATCTTGAATCTTAGAAATCGGTTCACATAAAAACCAACTCAAACACTTCAAAAATCCGTAATATAGGGAGATTGTTACCTTGATTTGATACTTGCAGTTGCTATAGTTCCTTAATTGCTACTTGTTTCCAAATTTTGCACTTGAAATCGTTGATTCTTGTGTGTTTCTTGGAGTAAAGCCGAGAGGAAGAGAGTAAAGAGAGAGAAAGTGAGAGACGGTTGAGAAAGTAGAGAGAGAAAGTGATGGGTTAAAATGAAGAGTTATTCCTTCTTTTATTTGTATTTTCACCTATTTGCACATTATACCCCTCACTTTGTATTTTCTTACTTAACTAATAATATGATCAAGATTTGCTTAAATTATAATAATCATCCAAAAAGTACAACAATTTAAGTATTAAAATTGTAAATTACATGTAATTGAAAATTGGGATGTTACACATGAAATGGAATGCAATTGAATTGAATTGAATTGAATATCTGCATTTAACCTAGGTTCATGAAATTACATGATTAATTTTAACCTAAGTTTTATTACTCATGAAACAGAATGCAATTGAATTGAATTGAATATCTTCATGTAACCTACGTTCATGAAATTACATGATTAATTTTAACCAAAGTTTTATTACTCATGGAAAGGAATGCAATTGAATTGAGTAATTGAATATCTGCATATAATCTAGGTTCATGAAATTAGATGATTAATTTTAAACTAAGTTTTATTAATCATCAAATGGAATGCAACTGAATTGAATTGAATATCTGCATGTAACATAGGTTCATGAAATTACATAATTAATTTTAACCTATGTTCTATTATTTAATTGAGTTGAATTGAAAATTTATGTTTTTGTAATTTTCGACCTGTTAGTTCAATTTCTGAAGCTGTTTGTGCATTTTCTCAAGTTGTTAAGTGTTTTATAAACCTAGGTTCATGAAATTACATGATTAAATTTAACCTAAGTTTTGTTATTTAATTGAGTTAAATTAAACAATTATGTTTTTGCAAGTATCGAGATGTTAGTTCAATTTCTCAAGTTGTTAGTGCATTTTCTCAAGCTGTTAAGTGTTTTTGTAAACCTTGGTTCATGAAATTACATGAGTAATTTTAACCTAAGTTTTATTACTCATGAAATGGAATGCAATTGAATTGAATTTGATATCTGCATGTAACCTAGGTTCATGAAATTACATGATTAATTTTAACCTAAGTTTTATTACTCATGGAATGGAATACAATTGAATTGAATATCTGCAACTAATCTAGGTTCATGAAATTACATGAATAATCTTAACCTAAGTTTTATTACTCATGGAATGTAATGCAATTGAATTGAATTGAATATCTGCATGTAACCTAGGTTCGTGAAATTACATGATTAATTTTAACCTAAGTTTTATTACTCATGGAATGGAATGCAATTGAATTGAATTGAATATCTGCATGTAACCTAGGTTCATGAAATTACATGATTAACTTTAACCTAAATTTTATTACTTATGAAATGGAATGCAAATGAATTGAATTGAATATCTGCATGTAACCAAGGTTCATGAAATTACATAATTAATTTTAACCTATGTTTTATTATTTAATTTAGTTGAATTGAAAAATTATGTTTTTGCAATTTTCGAGGTGTTAGTTCAATTTCTCAATCTGTTAGTGCATTTTCTCAAGCTGCTAAGTGTTTTATAAACCTAGGTTCATGCAATTACATGATTAATTTTAACCAAAGTTTTATTATTTAATTGAGTTAAATTGAAGAATTATGTTTATGCAAGTTTCGAGATGTTAGTTCAATTTCTCAAGCTGTTAGTGCATTTTCTCAAGCTGTTAAGTGTTTTTGTAAACCTTGGTTCATGAAATTACATGATTAATTTTAACCTAAGTTTTATTACTCATGACATGGAATGCAATTGAATTGAATTGGATATCTGCATGTAACCTAGGTTCATGAAATTACATGATTAATTTTAACCTAAGTTTTATTACTCATGGAATGGAATGCAATTGAATTGAATATCTGCAAGTAATCTAGGTTCATGAAATTACATGAATAATCTTAACCTAAGTTTTATTACTCATGGAATGTAATGCAATTGAATTGAATTGAATATTTGCATGTAACCTAGGTTCGTGAAATTAAATGATTAATTTTAACCTAAGTTTTATTACTCATGGAATGGAATGCAATTGAATTGAATTGAATATCCGCATGTAGCCTAGGTTCATGAAATTACATGATTAATTTTAACCTAAGTTTTATTACTCATGAAATGGAATGCAATTGAATTTAATTGAATATCTGCATTTAACCTAGGTTCATGAAATTACATGATTAATTTTAACCTAAGTTTTATTACTCATGAAACAGAATGCAATTGAATTGAATTTAATATCCGCATGTAACCTAGGTTCATGAAATTACATGATTAATTTTAATCTAAGTTTTATTACTCATGAAATGGAATAAAATTGAATTGAGTAACTAAATATCTGCATGTAATCTAGGTTTATGAAATTACATGATTAATTTTGACCTAAGTTTATTACTCATGGAATGGAATGCAATAGAATTTAATTGAATATCTGCATGTAACCTAGGTTCATGAAATTACATGATTAATTTTAACCTAAGTTTTATTACTCATGGAATGAAATGCAATTGAATTGAATTTAATATCTTCATGTAACCTAGGTTCATGAAATTACATGATTAATTTTAACATAAGTTTTATTACTCATGGAATGGAATGCAATTAAATTGAATTGAATATCAACATATAACCTAGGTTCATGAAATTACATGATTAATTTTAACCTAAGTTTTATTACTCATGAAACAGAATGCAATTGAATTGAATTTAATATCTGCATGTAACCTAGGTTCATGAAATTACATGATTAATTTTAACCTAAGTTTTATTACTCATGAAATGGAATGCAATTGAATTGAGTAACTGAATATCTGCATGTAATCTAGGTTTATGAAATTACATGATTAATTTTAACCTAAGTTTATTACTCATGGAATGGAATGCAATAGAATTTAATTGAATATCTGCATGTAACCTAGGTTCATGAAATTACATGATTAATTTTAACCTAAGTTTTATTACTCATGGAATGAAATGCAATTGAATTGAATTTAATATCTTCATGTAACCTAGGTTCATGAAATTACATGATTAATTTTAACATAAGTTTTATTACTCATGGAATGGAATGCAATTAAATTGAATTGAATATCAACATATAACCTAGGTTCATGAAATTACATGATTAATTTTAACCTAAGTTTTATTACTCATGAAACAGAATGCAATTGAATTGAATTTAATATCTGCATGTAACCTAGGTTCATGAAATTACATGATTAATTTTAACCTAAGTTTTATTACTCATGAAATGGAATGCAATTGAATTGAGTAACTGAATATCTGCATGTAATCTAGGTTTATGAAATTACATGATTAATTTTAACCTAAGTTTATTACTCATGGAATGGAATGCAATAGAATTTAATTGAATATCTGCATGTAACCTAGGTTCATGAAATTACATGATTAATTTTAACCTAAGTTTTATTACTCATGGAATGAAATGCAATTGAATTGAATTTAATATCTTCATGTAACCTAGGTTCATGAAATTACATGATTAATTTTAACATAAGTTTTATTACTCATGGAATGGAATGCAATTAAATTAAATTGAATATCAGCATATAACCTAGGTTCATGAAATTACATGATTAATTTTAACCTAAGTTTTATTTTTTAATTGAGTTAAATGGAAAAATTATGTTTTTGCAAGTTTCGAGCTGTTAGTTCAATTTCTCAAGCTGTTAGTGCATTTTCTCAAGCTGGTAAGTGTTTTATAAACCTAGGTTCATGAAATTACATGAGTAAATTTAACCTAAGTTTTATTATTTAATTGAGTTAAATTGAACAATTATGTTTTTGCAAGTTTCTTGCTGTTAGTTCAATTTCTCAAGCTGTTAGTGCAATTTCTCAAGCTGTTAAGTGTTTTTATAAACCTTGGTTCATGAAATTACATGATTAATTTTAACCTAAGTTTTATTACTCATGAAATGGAATGCAATTGAATTGAATTGGATATCTCCATGTAACCTAGGTTCATGAAATTACATGATTAGTTTTAACCTAAGATTTATTACTCATGAAATGGAATGCAATTGAATTGAATTGAATATCTGCATTTAACCTAGGTTCATGAAATTACATGATTAATTTTAACCTAAGTTTTATTGTTTAATTGAGTTAAATGGAAAAATTATGTTTTTGCAAGTTTCGAGCTGTTAGTTCAATTTTTCAAGCTGTTAGTGCATTTTCTCAAGCTGGTAAGTGTTTTATAAACCTAGGTTCATGAAATTACATGAGTAAATTTAACCTAAGTTTTATTATTTAATAGAGTTAAATTGAACAATTATGTTTTTGCAAGTTTCTTGCTGTTAGTTCAATTTCTCAAGCTGTTAGTGCAATTTCTCAAGCTGTTAAGTGTTTTTATAAACCTAGGTTCATGAAATTACATGATTAATTTTAACCTAAGTTTTATTACTCATGAAATGGAATGCAATTGAATTGAATTGAATATCTGCATTTAATCTAGGTTCATGAAATTACATGATTAATTTTAACCTAAGTTTTATTACTCATGAAACAGAATGCAATTGAATTGAATTGAATATCTTCATGTAACCAAGGTTCATGAAATTACATGATTAATTTTAACCAAAGTTTTATTACTAATGGAAAGGAATGCAATTGAATTGAGTAATTGAATATCTGCATATAATCTAGGTTCATGAAATTAGATGACTAATTTTAAACTAAGTTTTATTAATCATGAAATGGAATGCAACTGAATTGAATTGAATATCTGCATGTAACCTAGGTTCATTAAATTACATGATTAATTTTAACCTAAGTTTTATTACTCATGGAATGGAATGCAATTGAATTGAATTTAATATCTGCATGTAACCTAGGTTCATGAAATTATGTGATTAATTTTAACCTAAGTTTTATTACTCATGGAATGGAATGCAATTGAATTGAATTGAATATCTGCATGTAACCTAGGTTCATGAAATTACATGATTAATTTTAACCTAAGTTTTATTACTCATGAAATGGAATGCAATTGAATTGAATTGAATTGAATATCTGCATTTAACCTAGGTTCATGAAATTACATGATTAATTTTAACCTATGTTTTATTACTCATGAAACAGAATGCAATTGAATTGAATTGAATATCTTCATGTAACCTAGGTTCATGAAATTACATGATTAATTTTAACCAAAGTTTTATTACTAATGGAAAGGAATGCAATTGAATTGAGTAATTGAATATCTGCATATAATCTAGGTTAATGAAATTAGATGATTAATTTTAAACTAAGTTTATTAATCATGAAATGGAATGCAACTGAATTGAATTGAATATCTGCATGTAACCTAGGTTCATTAAATTACATGATTAATTTTAACCTAAATTTTATTACTCATGGAATGGAATGCAATTGAATTGAATTTAATATCTGCATGTAACGTAGGTTCATGAAATTACGTGATTAATTTTAACCTAAGTTTTATTACTCATGAAATGGAATGCAATTGAATTGAGTAATTGAATATATGCATGTAACCTAGGTTCATGAAATTACATGATTAATTTTAACCTAAGTTTTATTACTCATGGAATGGAATGCAATTAAATTGAATTGAATATCAGCATGTAACCTAGGTTCATGAAATTACATGATTAATTTTAACCTAAGTTTTATTGTTAAATTGAGTTAAATGGAAAAATTATGTTTTTGCAAGTTTCGAGCCATTAGTTCAATTTCTCAAGCTGTTAGTGCATTTTCTCAAGCTGTTAAGTGTTTTATAAACCTAGGTTCATGAAATTACATGATTAAATTTAACCTAAGTTTTATTATTTAATTGAGTTAAGTTAAACAATTATGTTTTTGCAAGTTTCGAGATGTTAGTTCAATTTCTCAAGCTGTTAGTGTATTTTCTCAAGCTGTTAAGTGTTTTTGTAAACCTTGGTTCATGAAATTACATGATTAATTTTAACCTAAGTTTTATTACTCATGAAATGGAATGCAATTGAATTGAATTGGATATCTGCTTGTAACCTAGGTTCATGAAATTACATGATTAATTTAAACCTAAGTTTTATTTCTTATGGAATGGAATGCAATTGAATTGAATATCTGCAAGTAATCTAGGTTCATGAAATTACATGAATAATCTTAACCTAAGTTTTATTACTCATGGAATGTAATTGAATTGAATTGAATTGAATATCTGCATGTAACCTAGGTTCGTGAAATTACATGATTAATTTTAACCTAAATTTTATTACTCATGGAATGGAATGCAATTGAATTGAATATCTGCATGTAACCTAGGTTCATGAAATTACATGATTAATTTTAACCTAAAATTTATTACTCATGAAATGGAATGCAAATGAATTGAATTGAATATCTGCATTTAACATAGGTTCATTAACTTACATGATTAATTTTAACCTAAGTTTTATTAATCATGAAACAGAATGCAATTGAATTGAATTGAATATCTTCATGTAACCTAGGATCATGAAATTGCATGATTAATTTTAACCAAAGTTTTATTACTCATGGAAAGGAATGCAATTGAATTGAGTAATTGAATATCTGCATGTAATCTAGGTTCATCAAATTAGATGATTAGTTTTAAACTAAGTTTTGTTAATCATGAAATGGAATGCAACTGAATTGAATTGAATATATGCATATAACCTAAGTTCATTAAATTACACGATTAATTTTAACCTAAGTCTTATTACTCATGGAATGGAACGCAATTGAATTGACTAATTGAATATCTGCATGTAACCTAAGTTCATTAAATTACACGATTAATTTTAACCTAAGTCTTATTACTCATGGAATGGAATGCAATTGAATTGAGTAATTGAATATCTGCATGTAACCTAGGTTCATGAAATTACATAATTAATTTTAACCTAAGTTTTATCACTCATGGAATGGAATGCAATTGAATTGAATTGAATATCTGCATGTAACCTAGGTTCATGAAATTACATGATTAATTTTAACCTAAGTTTTATTACTCATGAAATGGAATGCAATTGAATTGAATTGAATATCTGCATTTAACCTAGGTTCATGAAATTACATGATTAATTTTAACCTAAATTTTATTACTCATGAAACAGAATGCAATTGAATTGAATTGAATATCTTCATGTAACCTAGGTTCATGAAATTACATGATTAATTTTAACCAAAGTTTTATTACTCATGGAAAGAATGCAATTGAATTCAGTAATTGAATATCTGCATATAATCTAGGTTCATGAAATTAGATGATTAATTTTAAACTAAGATTTATTAATCATGAAATAGAATGCAACTGAATTGAATTGAATATCTGCATGTAACCTAGGTTCATTAAATTACATGATTAATTTTAACCTAAGTTTTATTACTCATGGAATGGAATGCAATTGAATTGAATTTAATATCTGCATGTAACCTAGGTTCATGAAATTACGTGATTAATTTTAACCTAAGTTTTATTACTCATGAAATGGAATGCAATTGAATTGAGTAATTGAATATGTGCATGTAACCTAGGTTCATGAAATTATATGATTAATTTTAACCTAAATTTAATTACTCATGGAATGGAATGCAATTAAATTGAATTGAATATCAGCATGTAACCTAGGTTCATGAAATTACATAATTAATTTTAACCTATGTTTTATTATTTAATTGAGTTGAATTGAAAATTTATGTTTTTGTAATTTTCGAGCTGTTAGTTCAATTTCTCAAGCTGTTAGTGCATTTTCTCAAGCTGTTAAGTGTTTTATAAACCTAGG